>APFE030669939.1:3446-19726 GCA_000404065.3 Pinus taeda | reverse complement strand
TTTTTTTTTTTGTGTTAGAATTTTATAGGAAACTCACAAGAAGGTATGCAATACTTAGAATGAAGGGTTCATGGTTTATAACAGATTGTTGAAGAAATGGCTCAGGATCTAGTTGTATCTACAGGTGGTATGCCTAATTCTATTATTGAAGGTGGCAAGGGTGCATGTTATGAGTTCCTAGTACAAATTTTTTAAGCTCAAAATTTTGGAGGAAAAGTGATGGAAGATATTTAGCCATAAGAATTGCAACATCTGATATGTCTTGCTTGAGTAAATTTGGAGGAACAATAGATAACCCAGATAATATAAGCCATAAAGGCATGCATGGTGGTTTTATAGTGAACCCCTTGGCAGATATTAGAGGGGCTTCAAGGAAAGAGAGTGTCGAGTTTATTTCAGACAACTCTCAAAATACTATATCAGAGAACTTGAAAGGAGATTAAATAATGACTCGATCACTGGACAAGAATAGGTTTGATGAGGGTCCTTCTACAAGGAGTGTTTGGAAAGCCTCAAAGGATGAGACTACTCTCTCTACTATACATATTGTAGGGAAGGATGAAAAAATAGAGTTGGAATATGTAAAAGAAAATTCAAGACCAAACACTTTGGATACTAGCACTGAAAAATTATCTTATAGCAGATCAAGACACGGTATTGTTTTGTGGAATGTTTAGATACATGTTGTAGAGATTCTATGAACAGGAGATGTAGAATTCACATTTTTTGAATTCATCTACACTGGGGATGGTCTCTTATTGCTTAGTCTTATGACTTAGACTAGCCCTGTCCTAGAGCATTTGCCACAAGGGACCATTGTTGAGATGTTGCAAAGTATCGTGTAGTTCTTGATGAAGCATAAATACTTGGATTCAATAATCCCTTGGATTCAATAGGTCATTCATCTAATAAAACCTACTCTTTGAAGAGGATGTGTGTTGTTTTGTGCTCTTAAATGTAAACCTATTTATGTTTCTTATTTTAGACATCTAGGTTGTTGACTTGGCAAGTAATGGTCTAGATTGCCTCGACCTACCTCCTGAAGCAAAAATGACATTTTATTAGCCTTAGAATAAGCCCCAACACTATGTTTCACGGATGCTTCAAGCAGCCATATTATTTCTCAGATTGCATTGAAATTGTCAACTATCTGGGCTGCGGATTTGTCAAGAAGCAGGTCATGAGTCGTTGCGTTTTTTTGCTAAAAAGAAGGTAATGACTAAATGAAATATAACTTCTCACCACTATCCTTCTCTGAAGGAAAATTGAGTACGTTATGAGTACCAGGTTATGTGGGGGATCTTTCCAAGGAATATAGATTTTTTTTCCCTATAAATCTAGAAGGATATTCCATAAAAAATGTATAGCTCAATTAACATAGTCATCAATTCTATTTATTCTACTAGTGTTATTGGAAATGAGAATATCACTTTGTTTTGTGTATGTTGGTAGTTTTGGTAAACAGTTTAACAACTTAACATGCATGCTTGTCTTGTTTATTTGATATTTTTAAGTTAAGATCCAAAACTCATCCTGTGTATTGATTTTATTTTGAATTCCTTTCCAAAGCATGCACTGTTATTGAGAGAGCATTAATACACTTTTAATCTACAGGGGTAGAGAGGCAATATTGTTTTATAGTATGTCTCCTATAATACTTAGATCTTTGGTGGAAGAATGAATGAATCCACCAAGTTGTTTCATATCTTTCAACTAGTGAATACTAACTTTGGAAATATTGATCTTATCATGTGAAACTTGCGAACCTTTGACTTACCAACTACAAGTCTTGAGGGTCACTTCTCACTGACAGATAGATAAAATTAAGTCCTATAAAATTAGCATGAATTTTTTGAGTTGTCTATGGCTTTGCATTAATTACTTTCAGGTTCAAACCCATGAAGTTGAAGGTATCTATCTACGTTACTGACTATGGGGACTTTTGGCTGCAATAGATACTTTTTTCAAAAGTCACTTTTCACTGACAGATAAATTAAAGCAAATTCTATGAAAGTAGATGATTAACCTTTGAATGCAAAGATTTTGTAACTTTCATTTGTCTAACATGTACTGAATTTTATACATGGAAAAAAAGTGGAAGTGAAGTTTGCTAAAATGTTAATGACGACAACTACCTTATGGGAAACAAAGGCTTAGAATTGGTGAAACATTCCATTGTATAAAGGAAAGAAAAATAAGTTTAAGGCCCATGATCCAATGTGTGGTATAGAGAAGTTTTGTATTACTCATTTGAATTTGTCCCCATGGGTGGGTCTCCTAACCCAGCTACCGAGCTAAATTGGCTTTTGGGAAATATTTGAGGCTTTATTGGTTGTTTCCTTCACACGTGCTCCTAGATTGCTGCCTTGGAACCACTAATCTCTATTTTTCTCCCTTATAGATGTAGTTATATGCATCACAATTCAGTAGGAAATGCTGCTCCTTTTTTCCTATGTCCCTTGGGTTCTTTCCATCTTCTTGTCTCACATATTAATTAGTGTGAGTTGGCGTTTATTTAGGCCAAAATTTGGTTTTCTTTCCATTGGAGATTTAGTTTCAAGTAGTCCTGAATTTTATTTTGTTCCAGCGGATGAAGTTATGCTTGTAGTATTGTTGCTTCCTCTCAGGGTTGTTTTTCCTCTTACCTTTACTGTAATATTATTTCATGTGGATTTTTAGCTCCTATTTATATACTGGGCAACTTTCTTGTGCTATATATCGATTATTAAACCACCTCTTACATTGTTGGTCCAATGTATTTTACTCATTTGAAGTCTTCGTGGTGGATCTTGTTGGTCATCCTTTTGCTTCCTGTAGCTTCCACTGCTCTTTTGCACATTGTTATCTTTCTTGGGCATAATCATGTTTCTGCGAGAATTATTTGATATGGGGTCCTTACCTATATTCTATGGAAATTTGTCATCAATTGTTTCTCTAGTATCTTAATCTTATTCCTCTAGTTTCTTCAGTTGCTCCTGGTTTCCATGCTTCACGTTTGTATAGGAGCACTAGTGTTATGTGTTCCTGGAGTAAGACAATTTCATTCCATATTCCTAGAGTCTCTTCATTATGCATACATCCAAATTTGTCTTCTTATTGAAGTCTAGCCAAAATTCATTGACAATCCTTCTTTCCTTCGGATTTTGTTGTTGTTGTCCATACTTTTGGAAAACCCCCCATGGAGATATGTTTGAGTATGGATGCAATGTGTTGGGGAAGGAATTCTTGTCCCCATTTCAAGTGCTTTGCTTGAGTACATCAATGCCTTTTGCACATGATGCTATGCACTTGATCATTGATGCGTTTTTGTGCATCTACTACTTCTAGAAGATTCTTTCCTCTACACTAATTTTAGTGGGATTTTGCTCTCAGCAAGACTCATAAACTCTTTGGGCATAGATCAATCATTATACCCCTATGATGTCAATCCCATGTACTTGTTTCTTCACCTGCAACTCATTCCAGAATGATTTGTCCCTTGGATTTTTTCTTAGTTATCCTCAAGAACGCCTCTTATCCGATTAGACTTTTTTGAAGTTTTATTTCTTGCTTATAGATCTTCAAGAGAGATATTCAAATTTGTTCGTAATAGAAGTTTCTTAACGTAGACGGGTTTTTCCTAAAATGCTTATCTTCGGGCTTTGGTGTCTTTGTGGAACAACTTTATTCCTTTAGGAGTTTGATGTGCATCTTATTTTCTTTGTTTTTGTCTGTCACTTAAGTTTTGACCATTAGAAATTTTTAGCATACACAGAGCTAATATGATCAAATGGCTTGCTTTTTAGTACTTTTTATAGTTGTCATATTGATAAAAATAATTTAAAGAGTTTCCTTTATGTTTTACGTATTGCCAAGTTTTCTGTTTTGATTGGTCTATGTAGAGTTGTCAAAGGGACATATCCTTGAAGTTTTCCTACTTTGATAGGTCATGTTTTATTGCCATGCGACTTCTAAACCAAATAACAGTCTTTTATTTTTAAATTAATATTGATGGAATCTATGAAACATGTAACTCTCACTTTCATTTTCACTGGATGCGAGAAGTATTTTCAAAGGTTTTTGCTTATGATTGGTCTTGTTTTTGGTTTGTTGGTCATAATTGACAATATATATTGAAATGGCTGAGTCAAGGACAATCACTTATCATGCGATTGATATTTGGAAATATTTTTCCATGTTGTTACCATTGAAATGTTACTCACGAGGACCTCTCTCATTGTACTAATATTAAATTACTCCTAATGACATTGAAGGATTTTAACACCGAGACTGGGGATGTTGCTTATACAATGGGAATAATTGACTTGTTTCTTGAGTGTGTAGAGTTTTCGTGTAGATCAGGTTAGTTATAATTTGCAAATCATCTTTGACATTTATTTGCAAGTATGTTATGTTTACCTCTAGGAGAGAAATGAATGATTTCTTGAAAAGTCCAAGATGTAGAAAGAAAGGGTATATTCGTTGAATCAATACATAAAATTGGTATAGCTTGTAATAACAGATTCAATAAAAAATGATTTTATCGTGGGAAATATTTTCATTCTCCTTTATGCTTTTGTATCTGCATTATTGATTTGAATTCTCTTAATTGTAGACGTTGGGGGAGTGAGGCTAAGGGATGATATACAAAATTCCCATGGCTATCATTTTCTCATTCATTTTGGGTTGACACTATCTAGCTCTAAGCAAAATCAAATTAAACAATCAATCTTAGTTGATTCATGGAGTCACAAGAATACATCATCATTCGACTTTACTGTTTTAGATGATTTGACAAGGAATGAAGATGCTACTAGGTAGGATGAATCACATCCAAACCTTTCGCCATCATGATCCGAATTACTTGATGTCCTTGTAAATACGGCTCTTACAGGTCTTGAAGAAAATGTTGCATTACTGGTGGGAAAGGCCTCAAAAGTTTTTAATAGAAATCATAATGGGCATAGTAGGCGTCTATTTGCCTTTTCTGAGGTTGGAGTAAGTGAAGAGAGAAGGGACAAAAATATTAATAGTAAAGTGAAAGATTTAGAAGCAGTGCAGGTAAGGGTGTTTTTCTTAAAGGAAATGATGTAGGATTTCAACTAGAAGTGTTGGAAGGGATATCAAGGATATTTTCCAGTCATATTGAGAACCATAAATTGTGTCAAAAATTGACGACTTTACCTCTATTGATTTTAAACATGACAACATTTCCTCAAATATTACAGGAAAAGATGTAAAGATCTTAGAGTAAGCTATTACTGTTGTCAATTGTGTGCCGGAACATGTGTTTCTTTCTCTTTATTTCTTGTTGAACAACCAATAACAAGACCTTTAAAACACAATATTGTTTATTTTTTTGTAAAGCTTTCATCATTTGGTCAACATTACGAAAAGGTCCTTAGAGAGGTGGGGGTTTTGGATATTCTTTCAAATGATATCAAGCAATGCAAATGTATATCTGATATTGAGCAAAAAATCAAGAGTCTTTATCACATGGAAGAGTTATAAATTTTAGCAGTTCGGATAAGAATTAACACAATAGTGAGGCATGTGCACGCAAAATTGTAAGAACTAGTTCTGGAAAGCTCTCAATTTTTGAAGACGAGGGTACAATTTTGGTTGCATGGGATTGCCTATTTTCTTTAGTAAAAAAGGTTAAGGAAAATCAAACAACATTACCAAAATTAAATAGAGTTATGCTCATCTAACCATTAATGGTATCTACGACCCATCGATTAGGTATTCTGCGTTTGCTCTCATGCTTACTCTTGGAGGAAACTAGTTAGGTTTGATATTGTTCTTCAATGTTTCTTCAACTTGATACTATGATAAATCCTTCCCTTGGAACATGAATGCATGCAAATTACTCCTATGCAAAGTGAGGAAGGTGTGAAAGTTACATAATAGTCCTTTTATTTATTTGTTATTATTACTAGTTGTACGTTAGAGTCCCATTGATCTATTTTGGTCATTAGTGGGATTCAATATATATATATTTAATTTCATTTATTACTGTTATAGAATTTCCATATTAGTAAATAAATAAATGTACTCTGGTAATTTCTAGCTTTATGACAATGTCTATGGTGGATAACAAACTCATCTTGAAGAACTAGGTGCACTTATTGAAGTTTTAAAAAGTAGTATGGTGACGAGCATTTCTCGAACTCAGTATAAACTACAAGATGATGCTAAGTGTGATGTGTTGTGGACACTATGGTGGATTCTAGGTGCTAACATTTCAAGGGATAGGGTTTTGGGGAAGCTATAGGATTCTCTCTCCTGCTGAGATTCTTGATAGCTTTCAAAGTGAACATGATATTGTTGGAAATCAATCTTTGATGGCATTACCCATGAATATTATTAGTGCAATACTACATGTTGTGATTGTTGGGGTTTCTAGCAATGCAGTCAATAGATTGAAACTTCATGCAATCATTTTTTCCCAGACATTCTATGAACTTTTGCATGAGTCAGTTTTATTTGTCCCAGATTATGAAAAGCATGTGGTGCAACTTATGTTAAAGCTTACTCTGGAGATAATAGTTCCACCTTCATGGAGCACAACTAAAAATCTTTTAGTTTCTCAATGCATTGAGACCAAAGGAACTAATGACAAAGAACAAATTGGTTTTCTTTTTCTTTCTTCATCAGATTCTATCAACATAGTATCATTTGACAAAGAGCGAGTTTTAAATGCTGGTGCTATTGGAATGTTGATTTGTTCCTTGCTGCATTTTTCCCCAAAGTTGCACTTTGAAGTATTAAATCTTGTAGAAAAGCTTGCACATCTTGGTCCTTACAATCAAGATAGTCTTACATCTATCAGTGAGTTATGATTTTCCATATTGCAGATAGTACTATATGTTCTTTTGACACCCTATTATGATTTACATTGTAGGTTGTGTGGGGCTTATTTTGGAAACTATACATCCATTTCCCAATTGCTCTCGTCCTTTACTCCTACATTTGCCGAGGATTGTGGAAGTTTTGGGGGCTTACAAGTATATATCGTTATGTTTACTATATTTTAATCTAGTTAAAGATGATTGAGAAAAAATGCATTTTAGTATATGTTCTCTTTTTGAATAAAAACAGATAGCCTAAGTTCACTTGATTGGTAACAAATTATCCCTAGCAGAGCTTTGCATTCTTTCAAAATACATTTTGTAAACTAAATATAATGTTTCAGGCCAGAGATTAATTGAAACTATGGAAAGGATGATTCATACAGAGGGAATTAGCTATGGAGATATTTCATTGGCCCCTTTTGTTGAAATGAACATGAATAAATCTAGATATTCTTGCTTGCAAATTTCTCTAGGGTAACAGAGTTGGTCACCTGCTGCGGGATATTCATTTGTGTTAATTTTAGATAACAATAGTATGTTCTATGCTTGCAACAATTACTTCAATGTTATTTTATTAGCCCAATGATAATTTCCACTTAATTTCCAATACAAATCAACCATTAATCACATTGACAATAATTGTAGATAGAACATAAACAATAAATCCAAAAGACAAGCCAAGACAAGAGAACACAAGAATTTGGCTAAAGTCAGGGAAAAACCCCAAGATGGGGAAAACTCTTGATCAATTCTTCTTATTATAAATATCAAACGTTTAACAAAGAGAGAGTACAATAATACAAAGTCAAAGTCAAAATTGACTTGCCAATTTGATGATCCAATACTACTGTCCAAAACAACCGTGTAAAATCTGCAATTTTTGTTCCTAGTAAAAAACAATTAAACAACCCTAACCAAAAAGTCAATGGTGGTAAACGAAATAGAAAAATAGATCCTTTGGAGTTTGGTCAACCATAGTCAAATTCGATCTTTCCTCCTGGTCAAAGCCAACCCAAAATAGTTAGCTTTGGAGTGGTCAAAATCGGTCAAACAAAAGTCAGCCCTGTGGTCAATGTAGATCAAAGTGCCCAGAAGTCCTCAGTTTTTGTGCCAATAAATGCGGCCTGGTTAAACGGAAAGTGTACTCCAAAAATCACAGTCAAATATGGTCAAAATAACATCATTCAACGTTGATCAAACTTAGCTAAAATAGAAAGTCAATTCCCATTGACATATGCCTCCAAAAATCCGCATGTATGAGAGAAATAAATTGCTTGCAACTTGTATGACCCAATCACACGAGGAAAGAGAAGATTTGATGAGTTGTGATGATGCCAAATGAGGTTTGAGGTCTCTCTTATTTATATGAACCAATGTGGGTCAAAATACATGTCTCTTTGGCTTCATGAGCCTACATGATGGTGAGGCTAACCTTAACAAATTGCACATGTGAGGGCTTCACTTCGAAAACATATTTCTCCATGTCCGATTTCAGTGGACATCAGGTCAATTTTGGTCCTCTCAAAAAGAGGAATTCAATGAAATAATCATATCCTTCAAACGAGTTGTCCAAAGTGGAATTTGGCCCTAGTTGCACAATTTAACACTCCCTCTCAACTAGGGATAATTTCGCCTGCCAATATCCATCCATCATCATGCCATCCTGATCATCATGTACTATCTCTGCATCTCATCTTGTCTCTGTTGAAGATTGATATAGATAATAAGAAGGATCGTTCGAGAGAGAGTCACAAGACCTTATCACTCTCCATTGATAATAATCAGTCCACATAACTAGGGGTAAAACCCCAATCAGACTTGATCCTGAGCGATCAAATTGTTGAACACCATGCAACCCAGAAATAGGGAGTATGACAATACACAATGCATCCATATGTAGTGTTATGGTCCCTAACGACTTTTCCCAACTCATTGGCCAAATGAGATGTACTTCACAAGAGTCCCAGACTGCAAGGATAGGATGTATGTTGGGGCATCCACAGGAGAAGGTGAACCACTCACCCTATGCTCACATCTATCATCACGGGGTATCACAAGGGAAGGTGAACCACTCACACTATACATAGCATACCAGTAGGGGAAGGTGAACCACTCACCCTATACATAGCATACTTGTAGGGGAAGGTGAACAACTCACCTTATGGTCACACATAGATCTAATAAGTACCCCAGGACCCCAGGAGCTCCCCAGATCTCAATGTCCAACTCAAGAGGGACCCTCATGGGAGGGTCCTTCCATGACTCTAAGTCTCTCTCAGAAGGCAAAGAACTCAACCCTCCCTAAGGGCTTCATGAGGATGTTAACAACCTCTTCATCAGTCCCAATGTGTTGCAGCCTTATTGCTCCCCATTATACCATATCCCAAATAAAGCAGTACTTGAAATCTATATGCTTGGAGCGGTTGTGGAACATAATATTATTTGAAAGGAAAATCCCACTTTGATTGTTGCAGTAGATAATGGTGGTATCTAACACATGCTCAAATAGCTCATTGAAGAGCTTCCTCAACCAAATAGCTTCACAACAGGCCATACTAACTGCAATATATTCGGCTTTGGTGGTGCTTAGAGCAACCGATTTATGTTTCCTACTCATCCAAGAAATTGAAGTAGATCCCAAAGAGAAGCAACATCAAGTCATGTTTTTTCTATCCACCACACTGCCAACCTAGTCAGCATCAGAATATCAATGTAGCCTCAAATTCTCAGCAGTGTATCTTAGTACATAGTTGATAGTGCAACAAAGATATCTTAAGAGATTCTTTGGAAAAACCCAATGTACGTGATGGGGCTCAACCATCAGGGCCTCCACAAGTTGTCTATATTCAGAAGGATTTTCCAATGCAAGACCAACAACACTTCCACATAGCTTCTTGAAGTTTAGTTCCATCAGAGTAGACATAGACTATTAAAATCTAAAAGTTCTATGCAAAAAACTGAATGTACTTTGCAGAAAATTGAAATGTACTTTGCAGAAAATTGAATGGAACAGAATGTACTTTGCAGAAAGCTGAATGTACTTTGCAGAAAAATGAATTTACTTTGTATAAAATTGAATTTTCTATGTTGTTGCAATTACTTAGGATGCAGATTTCTTCTTAAAAACTTTTTAGATCATCAATTGTAGATAAAACATAAACTTAAGGATCATATGAAGAAAACCAAGCACAAATATAAGACACAGAGAATTAGGTCCAATAACTAGGGAAAAACCCACAAGGGGAAAACCCAAAGGATTCTTCTTTTATTAGATTTATTCAATTGTTTAGCAGAGTACAAAGAGATAGAGAGAGAATGAGAATGAATAAAGTCACAAATGTCTAATCAACTTGCCACTGAAGTGCTCTTACTTTTTTCTTAAAGATCTCCTTCTCTTGATCAGATCTTGTCCTTCACACTTGCTCTAGCTCTTCCCTTGCTCTTACTTTTAACTTTCTCTCACACTTCTCTTGCACACAATGAACATGCTACTCTCAACTCTCACTTGCTCTTGCTTAAATAAATGAGAAAGGAGAGGAGTTACAAAATGAATTCATGCCTTGAGCCAATAATAGGAGAATCAAATTCCATGAGGGAGAAGTTAATCGAGGATAAGTGTAACTCATCCCAAGAATAGAGAGAGAGGTACACTTGTCTTTAGGAGTTACAATTCAAATTAGGGAGAGAGAGAGTTATACTTAGACATGAGAGATTATTTGGTGAGAGTTACAAATCAAATTGAATGAGAGAGTTACAAGTGCATTTAATGAGGATGAGTTCCACTTTTGTCATACATTGAATTAGTGAGGGAGAGTTACATTCTCTTAAGTGTGGAGTTACTATTTTATTCCAAGAGAGAGGTTTGATTTTCCAAGTATGAGATCCTCAATTAAATTTACTTATTCCATGAGAGAATTTTTTATTATTAATCCATTAAAGGTGAATGACTTTAGAGTGTTTTATAAATAATAGTATAATAATAATAATAATACTAGTAAGGATAAAAATATTAATTCGACTTGTATAATCATGATTGATTTGATTTTAAAGTGGATTCCATATGTCAAGATCAACCTTGGTCATTTAGACATGACTTTCTATTTTTGGAAATTCACTTCCAAATTGAGATGTGACTTACTATTTTTGGGAAGTCATATTAGAATTATTAGAAATGAAATTGTATTATAGGCGGTTCAAACAAAACTAAAAGATGTGATTTCTCCTAGGATAAATTCATCCCTGAGTTGTCAAATTTTAACACTCCCTCTCAGCTAGGGAGGATTTTCTTTTTGCATCAAAGATCTTAGCTTCCTCTGATCTCTTTCATTTATCTAAGTTCAACTCTGCTCTGTAACATTTGTAACAATGAATTCACAATCTAAAGAAGAATCATCCACTTGAAACGATCATCACATGTCACATAGACAAGGATTACATTCAACTAATTTTCATCTCAAAAATTAGGCAATAGAACACATGCATTGCATAGACAAGACTCAAACGAGTCACATAGACAAAAATAAAACACAACCAAGTGTCAAGTGGTGGAACACTTACATCTTAGACAAGTCACACATACAAGTCTCACTACACCTATTGGCCAGATAGGTGGCTCTTCCCACGTCCTAGACCGTGGGTCAGATGCATATTGAGGCCTACTCTTGTGGCACACAGTATTCAAGAGGCCCCTCATCCTTAGGAGATTTCTGGCGTCATTCCCTAATCCTGTGAGATTGACAGGGGGGGAAGACAACTCATTGTTCTCGATCAACTGTGACCACTTTCCAGAAGGGTCACGTCCATAAGTCCAAGTTTCTCTCTAAAAACTAAGAACTTTCCTTTCTGTAAAGGCTTGGTAAGAATGTCAGTTATCTGATCATCAATGGAGATGTGATGGAGCCTCACTACTCATCTTTGCACCATATCCCAGATATAGTGATACTTGATCTCAATATGCTTGGACTTGTCATGAAACACATGATTTTATGCAAGAAAAATCCCACTCCTATTGTCACAATATACAACCGTTGTGTATGGAACTTGCCCAAGTAGTTCCTGTTAGCCTTGTGGGCAAATGGCCCAAAAATGGATCCAAATATGCTCTTGAATGTCTCCATAAACCAACAAAATCATGCCAATGGATCCAAATTTGCAGTTAAAGTCTTCAAAATCTTCTTAAGATCATCCAAAGAGCGAAACCATCACATGCTAAGAGCCCTTAGAAGGACAGAAAAACACTATCAGGAGGCTAAAACACTCCAGAACAGTGAAAAAACAAAGTATTGCAGGCATAAGCATGGCAACGCACAACTGCCGTTAGATCTGGCTGATCAATGGCCTAGATCTAAGTGGAAAATCGCAATTGGCGCTGCAAAGAGGATGACTTAAGGACGGATGCTAGACACCCCCGACCAGCGATCTCCGATGATTGGATCGGCGAGTTGCAGTCGGCTGAGGAAGCAGGTGGAGTAAGTGCGCAGAGCAATGGCAATCAACGATGCAATGTGGACCGTCGATCAAGCGCGCACAGATCGACAGTCCACATCACGTCGTAGGATCACAATCGGTAGGGACATACGCCGTGGTATATGAAAACCCTCTGACTATGCGATTGTGACAACTCGCATCACTATATCGCTATCAGCGCTAACCATGGGGTGGGGCATTTACATATATATGGGTACGACTCGATAACCGGACCCGACGGGGTTCTAAACAATATTGCATAATATTTCAAGTCTACGGGAAGGCTCTTTTTAATGTATTTTTTGTGTGTTTTTGTTGTATAACAAAATACAAAGGGAAGCTTGGTAGCGTCGATTGCAATGAGTCCCGGAGCCAAAAGGGTTTAGGAATGAAATTTATAAAATTTGAAGTCCGGAGGAAGCCATATGTTAGTGTATTTCCAGTGTTTTTAAGTATTTCACAATATAAAGGGAAACATAGAGCCAGGCCACTTGTGATAGACGACAGCGACCCAAAGGGCGGACCCGATAGATATATATGCCATGTTTAAGGACTTTTGAAGTCCGAAAGGAACAAATATTGGCGGGATTTTACATTATTGCAGTGTTTTCTATGTAAAATAGAAAACGTTCATTATTAAACATTTTAAAGGGAAAACAAAGGCCTGAATAGCCATTTCAAGACAGAGATAGAAGGTTGGAAAGGGAATAAAAAGGGCCAGAGTGTAACACAACCACAACAACAAATGATCATGGAGCATCAACAGCCCAACGCAGCTCATCAAAACAAACATCACGGAGTATCTCTGGCACGAGAGAGCTCCCAGACAGTGCAACAAACTACCAGAATGCTGTTAATTTGATGTCAGAAGAAGGAACCTCTAAGCCATGCTTGCCTAGTTAGGGCATCAAAGTTGTTGAAGAGACACGGGGATAGATTAAGACCTCTCAAGCCTCAGAAGGCTCGAGAACATTATAAAGAGCTATAAATATCTGAAAGCAAAATGTAATAGGAGTTCAACTTCTGGAGATTGTTGCTACTCTGTTCCTTCAAGCTCCTCATCTTCATTCTAGCAATATAAGCTTCTTTTGCTATTATATGTTCAATGTCCATTTTCTCTTCTATTCTAAGCTTGCACTTGAACAGGTTGTTCATGTTTCTTTTGTGTCTAAGGCCAGATAATTGTCAGCTTATCTCTGCTTTGATAAATTAGATTTGCAAGTTTCTTTTACTGATTGTAGCTAGCCATTCATATATGTTTGTATCTGCATATGCCAGTATAGTCAGTATTCTCCATCTATTCATTGAATCTACAAACTATTGAGCATTAATGGTCTAAAGCATTGTAAAGCTGAGGGTGTTCATGCATGTCTTGAGTGAAAAACAGAGTTGAAATGGTTATCTGGCTTGATCCAAATCATCATCCATTCCGATAGTTTAGAGAACAATATTAAAGATTATATGTTACCAGGCATCTCCGAGGTGCAACCTAGGAGAGTTTCCTAGAGTGATAACATAATTGGCACTGTTGCCAGGGAGAGGAAACTGAAGCTCAGCTTCCATGGGAAACGACAGAGATCCAACTTTGATGATAAACAAAATCTGAGCACATTTTTGGTTGTAATCATCTATCTGGCAACTTTGCTGGAGGCTGAACCTCTTGGTGACTCCACTTCATAGTTCTGGCTCAGTTTGTGAGGCATACACAGAGAAATCCTCAAAATTCAGAAGCTGACCTAGTACCTGACCCTGAAAAAATCATCAAAGAGAGAAAGGTATTGTAGAAAGGAGCATCAGGTTCAGGTAAACCTAAACAATATTCTATATCTCTTCAAGAAAGGCATGTAATAGAACAAATAGATATTGAGAGTATAGCATCTAATACTAGCAGTGAAGAAAAAATATCAGAAATTCATAAAGCTCCTTATTATTTAGGTTCTCCTTTTGTTGTAAGCCCAAAGAAAACCTCACCTCCTATCCATCATACTCCTTTAGTCTTATCAGTCACTCTTCATCCCTCTATCATTCACACTGCCAGTACTCTTTTAGCCACCACAGCTATGGCAGGTCCACAAGCACCTACCAAAATGGAAAGAATCATATCTGCTAGGTATGGACCTCTAATACTGCCCACTCCTTTGAATGCCATGCCTACACGAGAATATCAGAAATATATGTCTAAGTTCACTGGGACTGAAGGTGTTACAGCTGAAGAACATCTCGAGTCATTCTTTAGCTATGCTGATAACCTAGACATTAGTGAAGATGATGTGTGGATGAGAGTCTTTTTCCAAAGCCTAGATGGAGAGGCTAGAAAATGGTTCAGAGAACTAACCCCAAGATCTATAGTAGATATTGAAGCTTTAGATGATGCATTCCTAAAGCATTGGGGGGATAAGAAGGATCTCCTCTACTACCACACTAAGTTTGGGAACTTAAAGAGGGAAAATGGTGAGTTGCTGTCTGATTTTAATAAGAGATTTAACCGTATGTACAACAGGATACCAGTTGAAGTAAAACCCACTACTACCTTTGCTAAACTCACATATGCCAGTGCTTTTGATTTTGACTTCTGCCTACTGTTGAGGGAGAGGCGACGTGCTACTTTGGCTGATATGCAGGATGCAACCTTGGAAGTAGAATCAAACATCATGGCTGCAAAAAAGCTCAAGGGAAATGTTGATAGAAGAAGACAGAGGGGTGAGTCTTCATCATCTTCAGATCCCAAGATAGATAAAATGACCAAAATGATAGAGTCATTAGCCTTTGAGATCTCCAAATTAAAGGTTGAGCAACACCTTGGGAAAGGAAGAGTTCCTAATACCTATAGAAATTTTGAATAATAAACACATATTCAATGGAGATTATCCTGATCATGTACTATTGCGGAATATATACACAATACGTAAGCTCCTATACGTTGATCATCAATATAGCAACATCAATAACAATAAAACATCAAGAGCATGCACACATTAACATAGTATGTAACCCGGGGAAATCTTACAGCTGAAAACCCCACACTACCTGTATATTAATGATTGAGAACATGTAACATTACAATAGTCAATACTTCTCACAAGTATCCAGCACTATCTCCACCTGTTACACACAATACAGCTCAGATCTGATCTCCAAATCTATTCCACTGCTCAATACCTACTCAAGAATGGATGAGAATGGTTGAACCAAACTCGTATTTACCTCAAAAGAATCATTCACACTGGGAATCACGTGAGCAGAGGCTATAATCACTTAGTATTGGCCAATTCTCATTGGCATAACTCAATCCCATTGATTGTGAAAATCCTCATGCACAACTATAGTCACAACTGATAGCAATCTGATCCTTTAATACTTGTCCCTGCTGAACTGAACATGCACTGACATGCAACTGAGTTAACTGATGTATTATTCAGTTGCATTATGAGTTAATTAGTTTAACAACTCATCATTAGTCTATTTGCAGTTAGACTAATTTCAACTAGTTTAACCAAGTCAAACTGAACACAACCCCATCAAATCCACAATCAACTCCACCAAACTTAACTGATTGAGTTCTAACTGAAGTCATGTATGCAACAACTCAACTGACCCACAAAGAAAATGTATTTCCTTCTAATAGCTGCATGTGCCACATCTGTAGCTCAAACTGAAGTGCTCCAAGAGAATAAGATAAAGTTTATAGTCTATATATTATTATAAGCTAATAATATTTGACTGCTCTATAATTAGACTTGACAGTGTCACCGTTGTTGTCTAAAAATAGAAGTCCATCTATTTTTGCCAATTTGACCAATCATCCATAAACAACATCTTGCAACTCATAGACATGATCCATATGTCTAAAAATAGACATTGTCTAAAAATAGACATTGTCTAAAAATAGACTTTGCGCCATAATTTGCCTGCAGGCCCACTTAGTGAAGGCGACTCTTTTCACTAAGCTCCATCATCTTGTTGCAATCTCAACAATACAAC
>APFE030669930.1:130513-189156 GCA_000404065.3 Pinus taeda | reverse complement strand
CCAGCCAGAGGGAATCGGCCCTCCCAAACCCCCGGGGGGGGACAAGTCCACCCCCGCACCCCCCCGCGTGGAGGGGTGTACAAACTTCCTGGGGTATACATCCGGCTGAAACAAAGAACTCTGAACAATCATGCTCCACACGCAACATCCCTTACCCTCACTTGCCAGTGAGGCTCAACTATTGTACGTATACTACAAACTATGACCACTAAGAGACTAATTCAACTATTATAACTAATATTACAAATAGAGCTTTAATGACTAATAGAACTGTGATGCTGCAATACTAATAGGAGGAATTCAACTAATGGTCAACTAATGGAAGTCACACATATATGCAAGTATAACATATACACATAGAGGAAAGAACTACTTGAATAATTCTCATGTCAATCTCAACCATAGGGACCGACCAGAACAACCCAAAAATGACCTCATTGTTTGGATTATAGTGGATCTCCTGCCAGAGTGTGGGTGGGATCAAATTATAAGCATTCCCCAGCATACCCATATCAGAAAATATAACAAGTTTGCTTTCAACAAATTTGGAGAAACCTTATTATTCACAAGTGTCATGCAATATAATTGACCTTTTAGGGGAGATGATAATAATCTATCATCAACCACTCAAATTGGATTTTATTCTTTGTGAACCATACACTTTTAGATCGTTTCTCTATATTAACCAAGTTTCCAAGCATTGCTACCAATAAGCATTTGTAGTCATTGTCTTCCAGAACCCTCCATTACACTTTCTAGAATCAATTAGAAAACCCATCCGTGCTCAATTTATGGGATCACTTTGTGTTTGTGGTTTGTAGCTCAAGAGCCATTTATAGAAAATCGTCCACGTAGTGTTAGGTTGTGTTCACCTTTGCTATGCTCAGCTCATGCTTTGAGGTATGGTAAATTACTCTTATACCTATGAAGGATAAGACCTACCAAACCTATCAGGATGGTAAATTCAGGAAGAAAAGGTGGTGTATGCCTTGGGATGATAGAGAGTGCTTACTATTGAGGTGGTAAATTTAGGAAGAAAAGGTGGCGTTACCTGCTGGGAGTGCTAAATTCATGAGTGTAAAGGTGGCATATTTAAGAGTTGTTGGTTAATTACCCCATTATCAACATGGCCTTGTATAAGTGGGAAATTCAAGAGTGAGAACATGGCATATGGGGATGGTAAATTATCCTATAATAACTTGGCCCCTCCCATCCATCCACTAATACTAGAGTGGAGTATCTGTTAGCAAGGAAGTGTGTTGTATCATTAAGAAAGGAAGTGTGTTGTATACTCTTGCTTGCCTATCCTCAATTATAAGTGACATGTATTTAGAAACTTTTCGGAATGAATTCAACTTTCTCTCTCTAAAGCTGCTTTCCCTAGCTGACTTCATAGGTCAAGATCCCACCAGCCGAGCTAGGACATCTTCTTTTTCAACATGTTCCCAGCTAGCAAGATTAACAATCCTAGATTTGAAATCCACCCCACATTAAGTAACTTAGAAACTTTAGCAGGTTAGGTATGAACCTCAAGATGGTCCAATAGGCATTGCCTTTCATACGCTACCTTTTCAATAACAAATTTTCCAGGCTGAAAATGGAAATATAATATAAATACTCTTAACAATAGGAATGAATTGTGTTGGCCTCACCCACTCGCTCTGTTTCAGGGGCATGGAAATACATTTATTTAACTAGAAAAGCTCCTACTGGAAAATAAGAAAATAAGAATCTAGCTAATATCTTCTTTGGCGGCTCCCCGTCCTCTATTTTTTTAGGGCCCCTAAGTGGGCCCCACGTCCAGTTAGTTAAACCCTAGAGAAATAAGGAGCAAATATATAAAGTTCGTAATCTCGCTTCCAAGTTATCACTTTTTGATTGACTAGTCAACAAGCAATCCTAACAATTGTAGTTAATCCAACCATTCCTCCTAGTCGTATGAAACATTGTCAAATGACGCTCCGCGCCTTCAATAAAATGTCACTTTTGATGTTTAGTTGGGGATAGGCCTAAAAAAGGTCAAAAAGAGTGTTTCCTCTCCTTTTAATTGAGTAAACTTCACATTTCCTCTCCTTTTAGTCGAGAAAACTTAACGTTTCCAATGGGAAAAAATGGCCATAGATTTTTTTTGATCACCATAGGCCCAAGCTCTCCATGCGATGAACCATGAAGTTGGGGAGAATAAAACTATCTCTCTATCTATCTATTTCACACCGCGTCCCCGTTAGGGAATTCAATCAGTTGGCATTAAATCAATGGGAAAAGCATCTCTCTCTATCCCTGCCTATTTCGTTCATGTGCGGTAGCACGAACTACTTCATTCAAGTGGAAGTGATAACTTAATCTAAGTAGGACCATTCATAAAGGCAAGAAATCGTCAAAATCCTCCTACCTAATTCAACCAATAATGCCTCTGCCATGTCTATAATCTAGCACAATATTTTTTGTAGTATGTTTGTCTATTCACGTATAAAAAAGAAAATAGAAAATGATTTGTAAGGTCCGCATGCACCACGGGTATTATTGTGAATTTAAGAACAATAGGTAATGGATTTGGGTCTCAAGGAAGGTCCGATGGGTGGTTCGATTGGTAGGTCGTCTAATTCAAGCGAAGCATAAATCAAAGTCAGAAGGCTAAATAAGCAGTAAAGGTTGAGTGAAAGAGGCATTCAAGGTCTAAGTCGAAAGGTGGGGCACAAATAGTCTAGGTAGGGGTTGTAAACTTTCTCCTAAATATGGTTAGGTAGGCAAGTGAAAATGGGTGGTACGAAACGAAATTTCGATGTCTACTATAATGTTGTCTACTATGTTGTTAGCTTTGTAGCTAATGTTGCTTGCTTCCATTGAGTCAATAACCTCCCTTTCCACTCTATCTACCTTTTCTCCTGCTATGGTTTTCACCTAAACTTTGACTTGGCCAGCTCAATCAACCGGTGCTGGAAATGCTTAGTGAGTGACTAGTAAATTAACTAGTTTTAACTTGGTGTTGCAAGAATTTTTAATTGACCGTTGAACTTGGAAATGTAAACTGGTTAATTCGCTAGTGATAGGGTGGCGTATCCAAATGATAGAGAATGCGAACATGGCTAGAGATGGTAAATTTTAGAGGGATAACCTGGCGTATAAGTGGGAAATTAAGGAGTGGGAATGAGGCCTATGCAAGATGGGAATTTGGGTAGTGAGAAGGGACTATTTCAAATGCTCCTGTGACAGTGTCCTTCTTGGGTTTCAGGTTATTCTCACAATGCTCCAAGGCTTAAGGGAATCCCTATTCTCACAAAGCTCAAAGTTCCTAGGACAGACTATGAAAATCAAATGTTTTCCCCTAGGACGAACAAGGTAGGCAGGCATACAAAGGTCTAAGAAGTTGTTGGTAGGTATCAAAAGGTATAGCTATGATCTAATATTAATTCCAACTATATGTTATATCTCTTCTAATTATAGCTTGCATCTTTCTTTATACTTATCACTCCGTGCCTCTTCTCTTACCCCTATCATCTAAGCAGGCCCCTATCTCCATTCTACTATCATATGTAACATATACCAGATGGAACGTAGCTTGTACCCTCATGAGCTGGGTAGGCTCAACAAACTGCCTCCTAGATAGTATTTCTTGCTTGTCCCTTACCCTCACTTGCCAGAGAGGCTCAACTATTGTACGTATACTACAAACTATGATCACTAAGAGACTAATTCAACTATTATAACTAATATTACAAATAGAGCTTTGATGACTAATAGAAATGTGATGCTGCAATACTAATAGGAGGAATTCAACTAATGGTCAACTAATGGAAGTCACACATATATGCAGGTATAACATATACACATAGAGGAAAGAAATACTCGAATAATTCTCATGTCAATCTCAACCATAGGGACCGACCAGAACAACCCAAAAATGACCTCGTTGTTTGAACTATAGTGGATCTCCCACCAGAGTGTGGGTAGAAACGTTACCTCCTCTTTATAGAAATGCCATAATTCATCAAATTTTCCTAATAAAATCTCGAGTTCGAGACCCGGATGTTGGAATATAACAAGGAAACACAAGGGTTTTCCTTATACAAAACCACATTTCATAAGGTTTTTAATGTCTACGCCCCTTGAATTTCCAATTCGTGTGCCCAGGCCCAAGCTGAAGGGAATTAGGAAATTGATTTATTTCACCATTACAAAATGTGAGTTCGGGAACCCCCAGTTTGGATCTCATACTTTTCGGAACCCCCAAACCTTTGTGCCTTATGAAAATAGCAGTTGAGGAGCACTTTTAGGATAGACCAGAACAACTTCTTGAGCAAACCCCCCCAGTCTTTGATCGTTGGATCGTTTTAACTGCTTGGATTGGGTAAATACAAATAGACAATAAGGAAGGTGCCAACTTTACATAAATGAAATCATCTATTTGGATTAAGCAAAAAGAGAGTTCGGGAACCAAATGGATCATCCTACCTAGGAACACCAAACAACACTCTGTTCCCTATTTAAATGCATGTTTAACAAGGCTTTTGAATTGACCCAGATCAATATCAATGGATGGAAGGAATCACCTGAAATGCAAGTATGAAGTTGAGTTCCCTAAAGCAACATTAGATTTCTTGAACCTAGAGGAATTATTACCCTTCCGAACCCCCAAATGCTATATTGTATTTATCAAAATCGCATTTGGCGAGGGTTTTTAGGATCAACCGAAACCACCCGTGCTTATCTCTGGGTGATAAAGGGTTACAAAGTCATGATGGCTATCCTAAGGAAATGTTATAAAATGTAATAGATTATTAAATAGAAAATATACTTTTAGTGCCCGAATGAAATGATACCCTCAGACCTGCAAAAAGAGCAATTTGATAAGACAAGACTGGTGAATGAGATTGTTTTCTATAACCAGGAGCCAATACAAGTATCAAAGCTGAGTAATTGAGTTTCCAAGCCCAACCAATCTAGGGATCCTGGCCAAAAGCCAAAGCCCAACCAAACAACCCAAGCGAGTATCCCCACCTAGGGAGAACTCTGTGATTTATAGAGTTAAGTGAGGTGGAGGTCAAAGGTTGAGGTATAGGTTAGAGGAAGAGATATAGGTCTATGGTTCCTTCATGGATGATCAAGGTGGAGGTGTTGGGCCGTGATGTGGTGGAGGTTCGAGGTATGGCTGCTATGGCTAGGTCTCCAAGCTAGTCTTAATTCGTTCGTGTCTGTGTTCGTGTCCATCTGAGAAGACTGTCCATTTGTGTTCCCCTCTAAGAAGATAGGTTGCTAGTGTACCCCTGTTAGAGGACTAATAAGTCCCCTCTCGCCACTCCTTTCGGCCAGCCTCATCAGAAGAAAAATCAGTTCAAAATCAAAATCAATTTGTTTAACTCAATGCATCTTCTCGTAAGTAACAATCATATCTTCTCACTCTGTTATGTGGGTAAAATGAACTATTTCTTGGTAGACTTGGTTTGTTGTAATCCACCACTATCACAACCACCCCTCTCTAAGAAGGTGTACTATAGTCTGTCCGTTTCCCCATCACGAAGACATGCCCGGACTACACTCCTTACTTCCAAGGTGAAAGTATAATAAAGAAAACAATAAACTTGTCCTTGACTCTTGGCATCAATTCTTGGACTACTTGGTTGGCACAAAATTCACATCCTCGGCCTGTGGTATTGGAAACTGTTGGTAACTTATAGCATCCTAGGCACATGGGAAAGAGAACATGTAACACACATAGAATCACTTCCATCCTGTGCATGTTGAATCAGTAACGTTGGATCTATAATTGGTAACACACATAAAATCAAACCTTCCCGGGGATAGTGAATTAGAACTGTTCAAATGCATTGAATCACCTCCTCACTAACTCACCTCAGTAACCCATACTTTCTCGTGCCTTCTTCCCATCCCGTGCATGTTCAGAGCTACGTGGGTGTCCCTATGGTGACTGGCGAGTAATGAGTATATCAAGAGACCTGTATAAAGCAAGGAGTATCTAGCCCATTTTGGTATTTATATTATCCAAGTCAATTAGCCCATTCAACTATACCAGTTTATTAGCGCAAAGTATTAAAGAGGAGTATTCAAGCTAAGCAGTTGATCCAAGAAGCTAAGTATTATCAAATCCAAGTTGAGTAGTGCACCATCCCATTATGAGTATCTCGCATTTGAGTATCCCAGTTGACCCAGTATCAAAGCCAAGTAACGCGCCGAGGCACCTGTACTTTAGCTATTGTATTGTCTATGCTGCTATTATGTAACTTGTTTGTAACTCTCATTCTTTGTGTATGTGGCATGCATATCCCTTATATGCCTTTGTAGGGAGTATGTGCCTATGTAGGAGTATTCCCATTGAGTAGGTTTAGTCCCCCTCCCATGTGTTTCGTATTAGTGCCTCATCATGCATGTCCTCTACCCGCTCCTTCCGGCCAAGCTCATCATCCAGACTCATCAGTTCTCAATCCATTCCAATCTATTTAACTCAATGGATTTGAATGAGTGCTCAACGTGTAACCTAATATCATCGGTAACCCAACTTCAATGTGTAACCTACCTCTATGTATATCTGCAGGAGTATCCCCCTCAAATAGTCCCCATGAAGTAGCTCTAAGTGTCAGTGGTAATAAGTGGTAGTTGATTGAAAATGAACCAGTTGAGAACTAGTAGTGGGTGGACCATGAACTAGTTGAAGGAGCAGGAAAAAACGAGTCAACAACGAACCAGTGAAGGAGAGAACAAGTGATTATAGTGAGTGGGTGATAAATTCCAAGTGCACCATTGGGTAAGAGGTGGTTATATATGCTGCAACTTGTTATATATGCGTACTAGGTTGATGATTGGTTGATCGCTTGCCCACATGGTTTGATTGATCGATATCGCTTGCTGCAGTGGGAAGGATGACGAACGATACCCTGACGAAACAAGTTCCTACTAGACCTAGAGTTAGAGTCCTGACGTAAAAAGTTCCTACCTGAGCTGATAGAAGAGCTTATCTTGATGGAACATAGTTACTACAAAGGATTACCCATAAGAAATTTTCAGAGATAGCACAATAGGCCCGCCCAACAATACCATTACCATCGATGAGTAGAGACTGCTTGCCTACACTTTGCAACAATTCTACCCATGAACCATTGACAAGTGGTGATTCTTTGTGTGTTACCACTCAGATGTTAACAAGAGGTTAGTCTAAAAAAATTCATTTTTTCTCATCCCACCTGCCCAGGAAGGAAGAAGGTGGTTTTTCTTTGTGTGTTAACTATTTTCTTTCCCATTTTCCTAGGAAGCAGGTGGTTATTATATGCATAGGATCTGTTTCTCTCAGACCCCATCCCCAAGAAGAAAGAAGGTTATTTTTCTTTGTGCGTTAGCTTTTTCTTTTTCTCATCCCCCTACCCAAGAGGTAGTTGTTCTTTGTGTGGGAATAATTTCTCATCCACCATGCCTAGAAGGTACCAATTTATGGTTTACAACAGATAGATGTTTGTTTACAAGACCCAGAGAAACTACATTCCCCACTGGTCAATGCATGGATGCCAATAATACATTAGTCCTTGGAGGTCCCCAATATGGATGCGTCAAAGATATAAATTCTCATTTATAGAAGGTCATCGATAAGGAAAGAGGTTATAATTGGCTAAAGCTTCCATAAATAGCAGACCTAACCATTGAAACTCGACCCTACGGAACACAGGGAAGGGGCGTACTTGGCCTGGGATACTTAGCTGCGCTACTCAACTCTACCTTGGATACTCTTGCTGGGCCACTTGGATCAGATAACAGTTATAGAAAATAGCCAATTCCATTTTTTGTTGTTGCATAAAATCACTCTTTTTGGAGCTCATAGGAATAATAGCTCATTGATGCACTTAAATAAATTTTCGTCTTATTGAACCAGACCTTTTTAGGGCATTTACCTAAATAGACAAGCATAACCAATTTCCGCTAGTTGATCCAGGATTTGATCAAGTTTATGCTGTCGATGCCTTCTTGTATGTATGGGAATTGATAGAGCAAGTATTCTTCATGGATTTCTTGGAGATGTCCTTCTCATAGGGTTTTGAACTGATGGATGATGTTTACTTACAATGACAACCGCTTTGAGCATGTCAGACACAGAGTGTAGGTACTAACAATTGAGGATGGTAAGGGAGGGAATGTTGATGATTATTTTTAGTGTGTTTGATCAAGATCCCACATCTTTCGAGAGAGGTACCCTTTATCATACCCGATATAGTAAGTCCCCCTCACGTCAGACCTGAGAGAATAAAAAGAAAGACTTAACAGAAGAGGGAGATATTTCCACTTTTCATAATCTTATATATAATGCACGCAAGTTATCGCACCTAAAGCAAGGAAGGAGCCTTTTCGAGTGGATCCACTTAGGGCTACCATCTTATTTAACACCATCTTTTCGGGAAGGCATAATGGCTCTTGTTGGAACATATTTAGAAAAAGATCTCATTTACTATTTTTATTTAGCAACAACTCGTTTTTAGGTAGTAAAAATAGATTATTCCCATCACAGATACTCAAAATAATTTATTATTACAAAAATTTGGCATTTCATGAAGTCTCTCTATTATTCTTAGAATGAAGTCATTCGCTGGGCTTGGATACTTGACTTTGATACCTGGCTACTTATTTAATCAACCTGGCCTTTTTACTCAGAATGGGGCCAATCAAATCGCTATTATGATGAGCTTGGATACTTAGTTGGGTCGAGAAACTTGGCTAGGCTCCCCAGATAGAGTATTTGGATACTCAGATGCTCAAATAAGCTCGGGCTATTCACTGGAGACACATAGCTGCTGGGATGGACACATTCACGGCTTGCATCGTTGGCTGGACAAACACAGATTGATACACAAAATATACCTCGACCTCCATCCTAAATCCTTAACCCTCGAAATATACACTCTACCTTGAACTTTACGCAGTTATACCTAGAAATCACCCTCCACCCACCATCTATACCTAGAACTATAGCTAGACCTCTAACGCTACTAAAATAAGAGAAATGTTTTAGAATCAATCGATGAGGCATTACTTACTATGCGCCTATCGAGGATATTGCACCAAACAAGAAGTGATTTCCTATGGTAATGCCAGTATTGGAAAAGGGAGGTAGTTTATCTTTATATTGATACGTCGATTGCCCGCATCTTCCTATTCAGGTGGTCCCACAGATGACTACATCACAATCTTCCCAATAGGAGGGTTTCACGGACGGACAAACCAACAAACGAGGACTAACCAAGATAACTAACCAAGAGAACTTGCCATAACAACCATATTTACACCCTAGAACTCTACCCAACCATGGCCCACCTTGCAAAACCAACGTATTTGGCCCAGGCACCAAGTTCGCTTGGAACTTATCTAAAAAGAACTTCTCATTTAACGAGATTTATCTGCTCACCCCCATAACCGAGGGTGAGGGAATTCATTCAGTCTGCCTTTAGTCGGGAGAGGTTTTTACTTACTCAAAGCCTTGTTTTTTTGAGGGGGATGAAACCCACTCATCAAGGGTATGAAAGTGAGGAGTCGTCAGGTCTTTCCCAAGGTATGAGGATAATTGTTTATTTACGGAATTTTTCCATTTAATAATAATTACACAGATTAGATTGAGTCAATTTCTTTTAGGTTCACCTACTTTATGCTTGTTGGCTGGCATATTAACCCAGGGTTGGGAGAAACCAAAGAAGATGCTGGTTTAATATGTTATCCAGAAAATCAAAGCTGGTAACAAACCCTACTCGTGGCCAAACCTTAGGCAAGGAACATAGATTTCTTGATTTTATAGACTTGTTAGGAGTACCCTCTATTCATAGTTAGAAGGTCATTTTTTAGATGCTCGAATCAAAACTAGTTGTCAATCATAGCCAATTGATCATAGGCAATCAAAGCTCTCGAAGGTGTTGATAGTCGCTAGTCATTAAATGAAGGGCTATGTAGTAGATAGCCAATTGGCATTGTTGAAGCCCTCGAACTCTTCCTCAACCCTTTACCCTCACCCTTATTAGGTCGGGCGAGTGGATAAATCCCCTCAACCTTGAACTATACCCTCTAAATCCAACTCTTAATCAAATTCGAAATCACTTACCAATACACAAAACATGGTTCCCTACCTCAATTTGATGGGTGATGCATTACTACTTACAATGCACCTATTAAGGATAGGATATGATCATGCACTAGACATAGTGCTAGTCTACGGTAGTGCCGGTCAGGGAGGTGAGGTTGCTTATGTTTATAGTAATTTATTTATACTAAATGTTTTCTGATAGAGGCGCACCAAAGGATGGGGGTCAACAGACAGACGAGAAGGATTTTATTGATAATGGCCAACAAATTTTTGGTGGGCGGTACAACGAACTGACAACAACCTTAGTTGGGGGTGAGGCAGGACATCAGATGGACCAAACCCATTGTTTCAAGTGGGCTCAAACACTTATTGATTGATTGATGATAGTTATAGAACACATTGTTGGAGGTGATTAGCTTGCGGGCCACCAGACAAACAACCAACGTTTAAGATTAGGCGACCCAATTGACGGACTAATCAATACTGACCCAAGAGAGAAGGAAGGAATCTCAAGGAGTATGGAAGAGGGGAATAACAAATTATTTAGAATTAGATTTACGCTTTATGGAAACACACGTTTTAATCTCTTTTCTCTTATTAAACCAAATTGACTTATAAATTTATGTTCTCTTTACAAAATATTTACGTTTCACAACATTTTATACTAGTGCTTCCACGAAGCTTGCTTGCTCAGACTTACTTGGCATTGGGATTGCTAGGGGAGGATCACTGGCTTAGATTGCTTGTTGGCTGCCGGACTGGACTTAATAATGAAATTTTAGGACTAATCGAACTATAATTTTTTAAGAAGAATAGTTAAGTATTAAGCACATTATAATTTGATTATGCACGACAGATAATTACGTATATAATAAATAAATAGGTTTATTAATAATGCTTTTGCTACTTGCTTCAAGAGTTACTCACTGGGAGAATAAACCCTGAATGGGATAAAAAACTGGCTTGCTGGTGCTTGCTTCAACTTATACGTATATGTATACCTATACCTGTTTCCTTCTATATTTGATCTTGGTGCTCACCTGCTGCTCTTTATTCATGGTTGCACTGACCTTGGTGGAGATACTAAGATTTTTCAGATACGCAGCTTGCCTTGGCCGTACAGTTTAGAACACTCTCAAAATGAAGATGCATTTCCTACCATGGCACATGTTTTTAGAAGTAAGTCGCTTAGCCCATTGTTGGATAATATCATATATAATACAAGTTTACACATATAAAAGGAACCTTAATTTCATGGATCCTCATTACTTTCTGAAGCAACACCGTTAGGGGTAGGCAAGAAGTTTGGATGGACTTGATATTTGAAAATATTCTCATTTGACATTTTTCATTAAGCAAATCTCATTTTTTAGGGGTAAAAAGCATAATCTAGGGGAACTACAAGTCAATTTTCTTATTATGAACTAGGACATTTCACAAAGTTTCCCTATGAGAGGCTGGATGGATTCATTCGCTTGGCTATGCTACTTGGTTAAATTAGCTCCTGGGCTTGGATCACGGGCTTCTCGGCTGGACTACTTGGGATTGGATACTCGGTTAGACTTGGCTCGGATACTCAATCGGTGAGCTCCTGGGTGGGATCAGATACTGAGTTGGGCTGCTGGGCTTGAATACTCGGCTACTCAACTGGGCTACTCAAGTTGGTTGGCCTGCAATAGGCTGGGATACTTGGATACTTGGCTTGGATACTTTGATTGGCTACCGGTTCTAGAAAAAAAGCCTCATTGAATGTTTTTGATTAATAAAATTACCCTTTTTAGGGGTACAATGGGATAAATCAGGGCACTGAAACTCGTTTTTCTTCTTAATGAAGCATGCCCTTTGAGAAAATTTTCTTATGATTGAAAGGTGTTGATCCACTCAATGTTGGTACTCAATACCTATTGTTGATACCTGTTGTTCACGCACTCGATCCAGGGGATTCAATCAAAGAGTCGATACAAGAGTTGATGCTAGGTGTGGAGGATGCCGATACTCAATGCACTCAATGTTTGGTGTAGACGCAATCGATGATGATACTTGAGAGCCAATGCTGTTGCTACTCAATGCTGCTAATCGAGGCACTCGATGACAAGAGGCGATCACTCAATGCTGGTACTTGATCCAAGGTAGGTTAATCCAGGTTTGATACAATTGTTGATGTAGATGTTTAGCTTTCTTTAAACTTGAATTTATCCCACGTCCCAATGTGAGGTCAAATATAAGGGACCTCGAAACTCTATCCTCGACCCTTTACCTCGAACTCCACCTAGACCCTTGACCCATCCACCTCACAAAGCTTATCATTGCTAGCCGATCATTGACAGTCTAATAGCCATAGGTTCATTGCCGATAGCCATTTCCGGTAGTCTCTTATTGCCTGAAGGTCTTGATAGTCACTAGTTGATGCACTTAATGCCCCAAGAGTTGATCCAAGAGTTGATGCCTTCTTATCTGTTTTAGGGACGTCTTATTTCTTGTTTTGGAAACTGATGGAGCATTTATTATTGGATGATGTTTTGGAACTGATAAGGAGGTGTCAGTAGATGAGTCGATAGTCGCTCAGCCGCTAGTCAATGACAGAAGGTAAGTCAGTTGAGAGCTAGTGGTCATGATAGCTAGAAGGTGGGTGATACTTGATAATGAGAAATTGATGGCCAACATCTTATGAGAGAGGTGGTCCCAAAGATGGTACGGGGCCAACGAAATGGTACGGGGCTGAGTGAGCGAGTGAGAGAGTCTCAGCCATGGGCTCTCGATAACTGATAGCCAATAGATGATCCAGTCATTTTCTGTCATTCCCAGCCTGTCAATAGCCATGTGGTGATCACTCGATGCAGTTGATCCAGGTATTGATGATGCCAATAGTTGATCCAGTAGTTGAGTCCCAGTAAGAAGTACCCCCAATTACCGATACCCAGTTTGACGTGCCAAGGAAGGAGGTGGATTGGGCAATTCAGTTTGGGTACACAAAGTGTCCTTACTATTCTTAGGCACCCAAAAGATCAATTTTATTATACAAAAATGGTGAATGAGAATGTTTTTGAGAATCTGTTCTTCTTGAAATAGTGAATGAGAGTGTTTTTGAATCTGGTCCAACATGAATTATTGCCTACCACAAATGGTGGCACTGAGGTAGCCGTAAGAGTATCAACTCGAATAAGTCTCCTTAAGGTATATGTTGGGATAGGGTCCCCTGTGTCAATTTTGTCAAAATATTGTAAGTATCCGCATTTTGAGGAGAGGAGCATGAGTAGCGCATGTCAAATAGGAGTCAAGCAGCCCGCGCTATGCGGGTTGTTGCCGAAAGGGCCGATAGTGTAGCATTTTGTTGGTTAGCACAACTAACTTTGAACCTAGGTCCAAGCCCCCTCAAGCCAACAATATAAGGTAACTCGTGTTATATATGATATTATTCAATGTATATAGATTTGTTGCATAAGCATTTGCCTTAGATTCACTAATATAATGAAATAAATCTATTTAGTTCTTGATGAATGATTTATATATTCTCAGAGATGTATAAATTATTGTATAGAGATGTAGAGAATTCTTTGTTTAGATCTAGATTTCTTTGTAGATTGATTTTCTAGATATAGACTTTATAGAGATTATGTATCATGTAGAGATGCGAATCTCATATGTATATATATGTATTTATCTATAAATTTGTTTGTAGAGATCTAGCTCCATAGAGATCTAGAGACTAGATATCTATATTTATTTATTTGTAGAGATCTAGATTGAGTTAGCCCTAATATATCGGTAGTTCCATTCTATTTATTGATCTATATAAATAAACCTAGCCTTAATATGTAAGGTAAGTAATAACGGCAAGAGACAACCTTTTCCATTCAAGCATGAGTCCCCCCTGCCGAACGAAGGCGACAATAATAACTACTAGCTTAGTCTTATGCCTTAGCCCTAAGGTAATAGTTCCGTGAAAGTCATTCCCGTTAAGGCCTTAAGAGTCAAGACTTTCTTACATGCCATTGATGTAGAGGTTGATTCTTAGAGATGTGAGTATCACATATATATTCTATTATAATATGTATCTCGATGTTGTGTAGTTCAATATAGTGTCATAATGTTTGCATTGGTTGGAAATGATTGGCATATGACACTTCACAGGTGCACTGTAAGTAATTCATGATTGCATAATTCTATAACATTTTCCAGACTCTTGTAAGGATCTAGGTGTAGGTTGAGGGAGATACTGTTTACTATCCGATTTTGTTCTTTGTAGTTCAAATAAATAGAGATCTTTCCGTATCACTCAACTGATGTTATATACATAATTATACAATTGAAAATGGATAGGTTAAACGTAGAGATGCTTGATCTGTAAGTTCACCTTTGGATGAATCCCTATGAGTATCTTTAATGAACTAGGAGAAGGAGTGGTTCGGTCCTGTCATGTTGATGAGTCCATCGTTGTTTGATGTTTTTATGAGTCCAACGAAGGTCTAACTCGACTCGTTTTTCATGTTCAGAGAGTTTGAAAAAGAGTTGAAAAAGAAAAATCCAAAGGTTCCTTTTTGTAAATAGCCTCTTGAGTCTGAAAAGGCATAAAAGAATAGTACTCTGGAGAATCTCTTAGCCATGTTCGACTAAGGTATTCCTTTTTCGTAAATAGTTTATCACAGTCTGGAAAAGGCTGAAACTTATACTGAGTAGACATATTTTCATTTACTTTAACGAGTTTGAAAGGACAGGTGCTCGACAATCTTTTTATATTTTGGGAGTCTGAAAAGAGCTGAAAGAGGACTCTATGGGGTTGAATCCTTTTTCGTAGGTTTATAGAGCCCAAAAAAGTGATAAAATTACACTCTTTTGTTGAAATGATCTGTTGCAATTCAGACATCATCAAATCTGTTAAACAACTGTCAAACTGCTAAAAAGCCACCAAAATATTATAAATACCTATTTCATGATAAATTGAGTCACATTTAGCTCAAAATTTTAAAATATTAATAAAATAATCATAAAAATGACCATAAATAGGCAAAAAAGTAATTCATTTTTACCATTCACATTTTAACTCTTGGTGAGTGAGTTATGAGTGTTTTTACCCTCGATGTTTTGCAGCTAATTGTGGGAAATCTAGTGGATCATTTAGAGTACCTCACTTCCAGGTAGGAGATCTCACCTTGTTCGTTATTTTCGTGGTTCCATTTTGTCATTTCATGCATTTTTTTTTGTTATTTTTGTGACTTTTTTATTTTTATTTTTATTTTTTATTTTTATTTTTGTTTTTATTTTATTATATATATATATATTATTATTATTATTATTATTATTATATTTGTTTCCAGTTTTGAGGTCCCTAAGGCTTTAATTTCTCGCCCTAACTCCAACGCACCCCAACAATGTTGAAAGGTGTGTTTGGAATGAAAAAAATGTACTGTCTAGGGTGTTGTAGCACACTATCTGCCCTTAGGGGGGTGCGTTGGGCACAATTCTCAAATTGTCATAATTTTTTGCATGAAACTCACTCTAATGATTCTTCTTGTGTTTCAAGTATCCATCGGAACAAAATGGCTCTGATATGGCGAGAAAGAGAACATGAGGATAAGATTTAATTACAGATAATGATCTAGCCACTATCTAGTATTTGATAGATTGTGGGCTCTTGAAATTTTTCGAGTTCCTTGGGATGAGGCAACAAATGGAGCTGTTGGAATATCTTGTCCGAGCATGGAATGTTTAGGCACATGCATTAAAACTTGGAGCACATATGATTGAGATATATGTGGAAGATATATACTTCTTGATAGGTCTATCGAGGGGAGGTGCCCCCATCTCATTGTGTGGTTTGAGGAGGGGTGGAGAGATAATCAAGGATTACATTAGTGCACACTATAGACCGAGATCTCAATCGACCAAGGATGAGAAAATCAACATCAAGGATGTGGTCTATTTGCCTCTAAGGATTTTCCTGTTTATCATTTCCAGATTGGATGGGTTGTGCTACTCTACATTTGGCCAATAGGTCTCATATGTAGTACAATCTAGAGTGTATGGAGCTGACAATATTCAACTGGAGTGAGGGAGTACTGGCAAATATGAACGACCAACTGACCAAGGAAAAGGATGGAAGGTTGAAGAAATTTGGTTATGGTTCAATTTTGATTTCATTTCCTCAGAACGGATTCCATTACTTCGACCACAACATATCTTACTTGAGCCGGCAGATCCGATAGTCCCACAAATGAGGAGATGGTTGGATCTCATGTCTAGACATGCAGGTCTGTCATTGATGAGCTTCACACCAGTCTTCTTCTGATGGTTGCACATGCAACTCATTATGATTGAAGACTATCCATATGCAGGGATTGATTTCCGTGGAGACCCAGAGCTTGTGCTTCCTGATGGTGAGTGATAGGGTGCTATAGGTAAAAAAGAAACATTTTGATCATTTTTTGAATTTTTTAAGTTTTACAATTTTTTGTTTTTTCCATGTATCTGAGACTAAATTATTGATTTTTTTCACATGCAGACATTGGATCTATTTGAACTGTGGGTTCCTCCTATCTTCAGCGTGTGGGAGAACCATAGTAGGCACCAATAGGAGTACATGTTGCTGCAGGGGGACGAGATGTCTTGCAGGATCTCAATGTGGTCGAGACTCTTGTAGAGGTCGAGTGACACATGGAGGGGTTGACTCATGGTAGAGTCGAGAATAGGGTTGACGAAATCCCTATGAAACTACAACGTCATAATATTGGCGTGCCTCGTCGTATCAGCTGGCTATTGTGCAATATGGCTCGCATAGTGGCTTGCTATCATGAGCATCATGATTAGTCTACTAGGAGGCTTATATATATATTTTGACTTAATGTATAGTTTTTGGCATGACAGGACATGTGACCATATGTGTCTCAGGCACAATTTTTTGTAAAACCAAACTTTGATATATATACAGTTATCTATCTACCAATGTTTCTTATATGTTCTATTATCTCATTCAATGTATTTGATGTGACTTGAATTTAATTTACATGTGTCGCAAATGTCTATCTAAAGCATGATTTGCTAATGCAACTGTCAGTGTGTTTATATTTTTAGAAATGTGTTGATATTGGATATAATCGAAATATATTTCAAGAAGGTGAACACTTAAGAACATACAAAGCATAGTTGGACTCCTAACTGAATAAACATTAGTCAATTGTAGTATTACAAGTTGGGATTCAAGTATGATAACTATACAATGAATACCATGGGAAATAACGTCAGACAATAGTTCGATCACTGTGCTATACTATATTATTTGTAGAGCGACTGATACAAATCCATTGTAAACTCACTAACTTTCCATTCAGAGCATATATAGCCCAGGTTTTGGAAGAAAGGTTCTGAGTACTACAACTAGCGCCATCAACATAACCAACATATGGTTGAAGGGATGCCAACATCTGCAAACCAAATGTAAACAAAATTAACAGAAACTATAAGAAACTCTGAAGGGAATCACACTGCAAATGCACTAAACACACCTATACGCATGTATACAGTGAACTATGCAAAAACACTCAAGCATAGTATCTTTTAAGGTACAACCCATTTTTAGGCTACCCTAATGGAACTCCATCGAAAACAACAAGCTCATAAGCCCCTTTAGCAAGAAGTTTAACAATGTACGAGCCTAGCCACATTGGCTCGAACTTCCCCACTCCCAAATTTTTATACTCTTGGTCATACAACAAGACAAGGTCACCTTTTGAGAAGAAACGAGGCTTGACATTCTTGTCGTATTGCACCTCAATGTGTTTCTTATGAGATTCATTAGCCATTGTGACATCACGTTGGGTTTCATCTAAGCGCGCCAGATGTAAAAGACACTCTTCTTCTGCAGAAGTGGCAGGGAGGAGCTCAACAACAAGTCTCAAAGACAAAATTTCACAATCAATAGGGAGGACTACTTCGAGACCGTATACCAATTAAAATGGTGTAAAAACCGGTGGCGGTCCAAACAGAAGTTCGATATGCCCACAAGGTTGCATAAAGGATAAGATGCCAGTTTGATTTGTGGTCCCCTATCATACATTGAAGCATTGTTTTCAAAACTTTATTGGTGGCCTCAACTTTCCCATTGGCTTGAGGGTAGTAGGGAGTTGAACTCTCATGGGGGAGACCCAAATTAGCAGTCAGTTCAGACATCACATGGTTACAAAAATGTTTCCCATGGTTTGTAATGATAGCCTTGGTACACCAAACCTTGCAATGACATGATTCAAGGAAAATAGAGTAGTTGTTTCACCGATGTTATTAAATGTAGGCATCACCTCGTCCCATTTGGTAAAATAGTCTATTGTTATAATGATATAGCCATGCCCCCTGACCGAGTGAGGGTTACATGTCATGAAATCAATGCCCCATTTCGAAAATAGTCCAATGACGATAATAGGGTGTAAAGGAGCATGTGGATCATGAGTTCATGATCATATATCTGGCAAGCATGACCCTTTTGAACCACGAGAATGCAATCTCAAAACATAGTAGGCCAAAAGTAGCCAACACAGAGAATGTTTTGTGCGGTGGTATAACTACACATATGACCATCACATGCCCCATAATGACATTCATTTAAGACTTTCTCAACCTCCTCATGTGTGAGGTACCTTAAGAAAATCATATTGATATTGCGATGATAGATGGTGTCGTTGATTATAATATAATTTTTAGCTTGATATCGGATATGTTGTTGGTCAGAGCAAGAGGTACCGAAAATTTTGGGTTTGGAGTAATATGATAATGTCTCCATACCATGGGTCAGATGATGTGATCATGAACAACGACTCATCCAGAATAGTATCACCATACGTTGTTTCAGTTTCATTAGTGGGAAGGCCACAAATTAGCTTAGCAAAAACGAAGGATTTCTTCAACTTGGATTTAATGGACTCCAAATCAAACCCCTCGAGGATGAAAATCCACTTGGAGTACTGCCCCACAACAATTTTCGTGACAAGATGTACTTCATGGGGTTGCAATAGGAAACAAAAATAATTTTACAAAGCAGGATATAATGGTGAAACCTTTGGAAAACTTGGAAACTGCCAAAGCTAACTTTTCAACATGAGTATATTTGATTTCATTAACATTTAAGTTCCAAATCAAATAATAAATAGGATGTCCGGTCCCTACATCATCCTCCTGGACCGATAGCATAGTGATGGTAGTAACCGCAACGATGAAGTACATGAAGTAATCACGTTGGTAATCTAGGGAATACAACAAGGATGCCTGAATTAGAAAATATTTCAAGGCATCAAACACCTTTTGAGCAGCGTCGTCCCAATGGAAGGGAACCCGTTTCTTTAATAAGTGAGTAAATCCTTTGGTCAGTTCGACGTAGTTGGGAATGAATCTCTAAAGAAAGTTAGCTTTCCCTTGGAGTCCTTGAAGCTGAAGGAAGGAAGGAGCAGGAAAATCTATGGTCGCCTGGAATTTTAATGGGTCAATACAAATTCGATGTTTCAATACAAAAAAACTAAGACGTCGACTGAAGCTAACACAAAACACACACTTGTGCAGATTGAGCCTAATTTTATAGTGTTGACAATGTAAAAAGATAGCCCTAAGGTGCATCAGATGATTAACACGAAGTTTTGAGTGAGCAGGTAGGTCATCCAAATATGATTGTACGATATGTTTTATGCCATGGAAGGCATAATTCATTGCCCTCTAAAATGTAGCCCCAACATTTTTCAATCCGAAGGGAGATTTCGATATGAAAATATGCCCCAGGGACAAATAAATGCAGTTTTATGTTGGTCCGCCGAGAGAATGTTGATCTAATTGTATCCAGAAAAAGCATCCATAAATGAAAATATTTCACAACCAACAAAATCATCAACAATCTAGTCAATGAACACGGTAGGATAATTATCCTTAGGACAAGCACGATTAATGTCCCGATAATCGACACACACTCGAATTGTTCCCTGTTTCTTCATGACATGAATAATTCTTGACACCCAATCAATTAAAGGTACTGGGTAGATGAAACCCACACGCATAAGTTTTTCAAATTCAACTTTAATATGGACAACCTTCTTGGGATGGACCAGACAAAGGCGTTGTCGAACTGGCTTAGAATCAGGATATGTCTTAATTTCATGTACAACGATGTTTGGTTCAATACTTATATCTCTTCATAAGACCAGGTGAAAACATCTCGAAACTCTTGGAAAAGGGATTTATAGGTCTTCAATGGTTGACAAATTCTTCTCAGAATGGACACCATGGATGGATACAAAATTCACAGATATCTCAACGATATTGGGTCGATATAGCTCACTAAGAATATCCCCGAAGGAATCTAGAAAGGAGGAATGACGACGATGATCGTCCCACGATGGATCATTCGACACCATGATCTCCATGATTCTCTCATCGGAAGAAAATGTATGAGAGAAGGAATCAGAGGATGTGGCATAATCTAAGGAATGATCAACCCAATTGATTAAAGAGGAGAGAGTAGAGTGCCTCGCACAAGACGAATATATGGATTCATAGTCGAGCTCAATGGGACTGAGTGACATGTGATCACCAAAAGTGTCAATATTGGACTCATCTAGCACTACTCATAGATCAAATGGAGTAGTAGATGAAGGTGTCATGTTAACATGGGCAATCAGATTAGAGTTGTCGAGAGAAGGAGGGGGATGAGAAAGGGTTCCCATGAGGGAAGAATCCTTAAGTAGTCCTACCCTAACATGCTGATATGGGTGTGGGGTTCCCCCACAAGAGGGACACTTCTAGTAACTTGAGAACCGGTGGAAAATAAAGTGAGCTGATCAATGACTACTATACCCCCCTTATGAGGGAAATCAATCATCCTAAAATATGTTGAAACAATAAAAGCCATAGCATAAACCCACGTATGACCCAATAGAAGGTCATAATCTAGCAGTCTGTCGATAAATTCGACTTCTACTGATAATGTCTTCCCACCTAATTCTACTTGTAACAAATAGAGAATTCCACAAGGCTTGAAGTCTCTTTCGTTAAAATCCTTCAGCATAGTCGGTAATTGATTCAATTGGTGAGAACCAATGGCCTTCCAACAATAAAGGGACATGAAACAGGTTGAGGCTCATTCATTCAAAATGGAACGATAGATATTCTTACCACAAATAACAACTTGAATCATGAAAGCTAATTGGGCTAGAAGTCGAGGCATATGATTCTCATGGTTAAAAACTACTAGGTTGGAATCTGAAGGATCAATACGTCTAATTGTCGAAAACAAAGTCTTCTTCTAGGTGGGGCCATTTTGAAACACATCAAGAGTCGACATAGTTGAAGGAGCCAGAGGCAGATCATCAACTATGTTATAATTCTGAGTAGCTCTTGTGTAATGGTTGAATGTATATTTATGGATAATGCCCTTGGGAGGCTTAGTTGTCAATTCGGTAGGGAACACATTTGGAGCAAGTTCTAAAGGAGATGTAGTTGAACTAGCAAGTTGATCGATAACCTGACCATTTGAGGGATTCACATTACCATAGTCTTTACTTCGAGTGGCCACCATAACATCATTTTTTGGCTTAGTAGAGGAAAGCATCAAAATCGAGTTAGAGGAAGAGGGATCTCAGGCAACCATTTTGGTCTCCTGATTCATAAACGGATCTATCAACATAGTAAGTGCAACGAATGATTTAAGGAATTGATTCACTTTGCCCAATGTGGAAAATCATGAGTGAAATTCTCCTCATTACAAACCAAACATGGATAACGAGTGTCGAGTCGTAAAAAGGGTCTTTTTCACCTCTAATTACCTCATATTCGTTTGTCAATCCAGGAACGTTTTGTTATTTCAAAGAGTGTCTCAGTTTGAGGCTGTCATTTGTCAGAGTAATGCTAGTAGTATAACGCTCAAAATACAAGATTAAACCGATGCTTAAAACAAGATCTACTTATAGTAAAGCACTTTAAGGCTGAAATCATGCATTCGGGAAACTAAGCAATTTATCAGTTAAGGGTCCAGTAACAGTAACTCATCCCTTTGTAAACTGATGTAACTAAAGATAATCAAGGAACATATCATCAATCTGGGGACTAGACGACAAATGTCAATGCCCACTACAGTTTCAGATCGCTCTACACACCAAAGCAATGATAACGCAAATAATCAGGAAATGGAACAACAACTAGGAAATGGAACAAAAACTAGAAAATGTAACAACGACTAATTCTTATGAACAACAACACCTTAATCTTCATAAATAAGTGCAGCAATTGTATCCTACAAAAATCAGGTAGCAATATTTACTCTAAGGGTAAATCGGACAGCACACGGAAATAGAATGACAACTGATTAGCAATGAAATATAGAACAGTACTCAAAGCCAAAATGTAAGTGCACGATAAACCAAGATAAATAACACACACAACACACCTTAAGAAAAGTAGTAATCTGATTTCGATACCACCAATATCAATCTTAGTTATCAGGAATAATGATTGTAATTCGTAATGGAACAACAATGTCAGTTGAACAACAATCGTGATTAAATGTCAACCATAGATGAATACAGCAATACCAACTTATGAATGTTACAACATTGTTACTTTACAATTGAACAACGAGAACATTCCATAAAGACCAAAAATATTATATTAATGATTAAAGGAACAACAATGCGTTACAGAGCTAGAGTGAACAATACAACATTCCTATCACAAAGAATGAAATTTCCCAGTCAAACATAAATCAAATATAACAGAGCCATGATGTAAAATAACAAAATATATCAGATTACCGAACAAAGCTGATAATGGAAACTACGCACAAACGAAAGGTAATAGTACAGGAGCAAGTGTTCCACCAGGGCCGGGCCCTTAGCCTCTAGGGACACACCGCTTGAGGTTATTCCAGGATCAAAGATGAAACAACAACCAGGTTTATATTAAAGCATTAAAACAGAGTTACAGTGGATCACTTCTCAACGAGAGTCGATGATCAAAGTCTCAAATTCAGAGAAAAGTTACATAGAAAAAATGACAGCAGATCCCCCTCTCGAGCTAGCAGTGCTGCCTCTTTTTATAACAGCTAAGGCAGAGATATCAATGATGCAAAAATAGTTAAAGCAGCGATCCCTCAGGATCAAAGGATCCTGAGGGATTCGCCAAACTGTTAATTCCCAGTTATCCCTTTGCTTTCTTGCGCCGAGTCGATATCTCCATTTCCTTTCCCTGGCTGATATGCTTTAATTTGGATCGCCTTGTTTGCATGTGGTTCCCCGCCAAAGGGACAACAGTTAACTTGGCCCTATCTTTTTCTTTGGAACGGAAATATTTCGTTTTTCGCTTTTCTTGCATAAGAAATGGCAATTATCAGTGTTTTCCGTGTTGCATATTAATCCTACAGATTTTGTCATGATTTCTTATTATCTACCTAGTTCATGATGCAAAGGGGATGTGAGTTTTAATGAAAATATGCCAAAATAATCAACAGAAACATACCTTCTTTAGTACCACACACCCCCCTGCTTACCCTTTTTCATGCCTTCATGAAAACATTGTAGTTGACATGTAAGGCAGTGAGAGAGTAGGCTGGAGATGGGATCTCATGTGGTGGTCTATAGCCATGATGCCTAACTAGGTGTTCAAAAAAAAGGCCTGTCTGACCCTCCGACATCTCATACAGGGCTTGGTATCCAGGTGCAGGGTGCCAAATAATCGGACTCCGGAACCTATATCCTAACCAAGATGGCCCTGCTCTCAAGATAAATTCACCATAGAGGTTCAAGCGATCAGCGACTAACTTAAAGTTTTCATAATTAAATGGTTCCCTGAGTTGGATATTTGGATTAGAGATCTGATATCGAAATTTAGCCACATCAATGGCAAGGTCTTTAATAGTGAAAAAAGTATTATATTCCCTGCCGATTGATTGCTGTATGAATGGGTCCTAATGCTTCAATCAAGCCTGGAGTCCCCATGAGGTTCCTATGTTCCCTCCACAACTGCACTGGATTTCTAGGCTCAATGCTTACCCTTAATTCTAATCCGTTTTCTTGTCTTTGGAAGGCATTATAGGCTTTAAGCCATTTGATTTGATTAACTCCAAATGAAATAAATGCCTGCAGTTGGATATCCCCAACAAAAGGGTTGGGGTTCTGCTCTGTCTCTTGGTCTAACACAAGGTTATGTAGATAGAATTCACACAATAATATTTGAACTTTTACTCCGTAGTGCTTACAACAATTTATAAAATCATCAATGGTATTAATTTGTATAGGGGCTCCTGCTCTGACAACTTTTATTTTCAATTGCAAATATCGTTCCATTAAAAACAAGGCATAATTCTTAGCAGGGGCTTTACATGCTAGGACGTCAGTGTACAAAGAGCATAAGGTATCCATCTGCTTGATAACTATATTTAACCTACAAGTTACCTTTGCGACTTTTTCTTCTTCCTTTCGCCATCCTTCAAAGGCCTGGCTTTTAGATAGATTGACATTCCTTAGTTGTTGTTGTAATTATTCATACCTTTCTCGAGGAACCGTTTGTTCTGTGAGTTTTTCTACTGCTTGCTGAGCCTGCATCAAACCCTCTCGTAGGGTTACCGTCCTCGGATCACTATCCCACATGGTAGTGGTAAGTGGAAGGTTCATTTGAATCTTCTTATTGCATCGTCTCGTGTTTATGGTTCGCATTTCTTCAGAGGGCTGTGCCTCTGTCTGCACTTATTTGTCACAGGCCTATATATCATCTGTTTGTACTTCGACATGGGTAACAGTTGAATGTTGTTCCATTTGGTTTTGAACAACAGACTGCTCCTCAACAAGGTTTTGAACGGAAAACTGCTCCTCAATAGGGTTTGGAACAACAGACTGCTCCTCAACAGGGTTTTGAACAACAGGGTGGACTTGAGTCCTCCGAACCCTTTTCTTGAGGGGTCTTGCTAGAGTGGTTGCATGTTTCACCCCCGAAGTCCTTTTTACCCTCTTCCTCATTTTCAAAACCCTGATTTGTTGTCGAAGTCAAGCTATCACATTCAGTAATCTTTTCTATTCTTTCCATAATCTTTTAATTTCTTCTATTTCCTTAGAAGGAAAAACTGTCTGTTTACTCAGGCCTGGACTGTTATCTCGGTCAATTCCCTGGTTTTCTTCTTGGGGTGCTCCTTCGTTGCTCTGTTCGGGTTGCTCAGGAGTAAAAACCCTAGCCGGTTCTGTTATTTCTTGGGTGACTTCTTTTTCCATCCCTTATTCTTCCTGAATTTCTTCCGGTGTAGTCTGGCTAGGAACTGATTGTTCCTCCTTTGTACCACTTTTCTCTCCTATCATACTTTTATCATGAACAGGTTGATTCTCTTTTTCTACTTCCTTGTCATGTAATTCTTCGGGTGCATTTTTATCCTGAGCAGAATGCTCTTTTGGTTCTTCTTCAACATGGAGGTCTGGCGGGCTGAGAGGTTGGGCATATTCACCCATATTGGCCAGAATTTTGGCCAATTCATCTTCCTGCAATGGATTTTGCAAGGGGTTGTCTTCGCGCTTCCTTGTTTCTTCCTCCTCCTACCCAGGTTGCTTGGTCTCTTCCTCCGCTTCTCCTTCCTCATTTCCTTCCAATCCTTTCTCATTCTCTTCTCCTTCCAATTACGGGGGTTGCTCATCCCCTGAATCATCTATCTCTAATGGTTGGCTAGTATCCCCTTGGGAATTTTCTAGCGTCCCTCTAATCTGTGCCAATCTGACTGATTTCCTTTGTTTCAATGGTCTATCTGGTGTACTGGTGGCATGCTTACGTTTTGGGGATGGCATAGCCAGTCCCCCGTCTATCATGGCAATTAGCTCTTCCTAGCTACTCTGTTGCTGGGCGAGGCTATGGCTAATTATCAACCGTATAAGCCCATGGTGACTTACTATTGATTCTACACGCTGTGCCTTTTTCATGCTTCGGGCAACATCACGAAGAAATGAATTTAAAAATGCAGGTAAGTGTACAAAGCATTTCTGTTTTAATACGGCTAAAAGTTTAAGGTGTCGTGGTCTTACCACATCTTTCCTGCCTTCACAGGTGATGTAGCTCTGGATGATCTTCGCCAATTCTGCCCACGACTCTCCTAATGCTGTTGGTAGAACTCCCTTTCCTCTGACTGTTAGGTTCTGGCCTTCATCCTGGAAGATTTTTATGATCTTTTGCAGTCTCTCCTTCTTTAACGTCCACACAGGTCCAGTGGCTGGCAGTCCCGAGACCTCTGCAATTATGTCATCGGTGACTGCTATGTGTCTCCCCCTTACTATGGAGTGATATTCCTGCAAGTTTTGCAAGAATTCTATTGCTATGGTCTCATTGGATTCCTGTAAATGATTGAGATAAATTAACCAACCTGATCTTGCCAGGATTTCCCGTGCAGCATCAGAGACTGTCAATACCCGTGGTTCTCTCTGAATTGAGATTCCTCCCATGCTTTTGGTTTCACTGTAAAATCTCAGAGATGGTAATGGAACAACAGGCTGTTCAAACTATTAGAACACAAAGAAACTAACAAAGCAGCAGGACTCGCTCAAATCCTGAGTCACTTACTAATTGCTGCAGAGCATACTACGGAAATGGCTTAGGAACAACGAGCCATGCAAATGGAAAAGACAATATACCGTTGAGCCTTGCTATTCCCAAGTAAACAATTTCCCGAATAGTAGTCTGACACGTATATCAGCGAATGATGAGGTTAACCTCCCCCCCTGTAATGTGATAGGCTGTCCTCGACCGTCAAATGAGGGAGCGGCGTGCCGATCTGACCTGGTACAGAGTGATAAAGGAACAGCGTATGCCAACATGCCATGTTTACAAAAGGAGCAGGTTGTTGAAATCAAGGTGTATAGTCGGATCGCTTAAAAAATAAGAGACTACTGTGATATGATGCGAGGCTGGGAGGATAGGACAACTGACGTGCACACAGAGTCTAATGCGGTCATTATCAACTTTTCTGTCATGATTGGTTATAATAGATTTTCATGTGTTTAATGGTTCGGGGCAATAATATACATAATCTTATGTGACATATTACAAAGGTATAAGAGACAAAGGGGTGTTGATGATTACTATTGATGTATAAGGAATGTGACTTTAATACCATTAACAGAGCTCTGCTGCCGATAGGTGTCCATAACCTTGACAGAGTTGTTTGTTTCACCCATGGAACCATGATCCTTTGTGTATGCTTAGGGAGTGCTGTGCGGTGTCAAAATGTAGGTCATTATGCTGGCTTGGTAACCAGTTAGCCATAATGCCATTCACCAGGAAGGAGTGAAAGGTGGGCAGGCCGGCTCATGATGAGACCTCCTGTTCCAAGGGCTTATTATTTTTTTTTGATGTGCCTCTTGGACCATATCCCTAGTGTGGTGGCCATAGTGGGAATGCCACTTCACTTTATTCCTTATGATCATGGTAGGCTGGCTCTTGATGAGACCCCCAATCCTGCATTTGACAACTCATATAAACAAGTCATATAAACATCATTTTTCTTTTTTCTTTCATAAAGTACCTTCCTATTTATACACAAAGGGTGGTTTAGCACTCCTTAAGAGTAGGAATGGTGGAAGAAGTCTTAACATCTCAATAGAAAAATATAGACCCTTTGTTCTTGTTCCTTAATAATAATCAAAGAAGATTATGAGAATTTAAAAGGAACCAACATGATAAAGATAACCAATCATATCAATATTAGTAGAATAATGACAACATAAATAATGGATAATTGTGTCCTTCCCTCTTTCCTCTTACCAATTCAGAGCAATTTCTTTGTAAAAAAATAGCGATTTTATATAATTTACTGATTTCAGTATGTTGTCGTTTTCTATCCATTGCATAAGTGTATAGCTGTGTTCCAAGACTTGAAACAACAGGAACAACATGCATCTTTAAATTGGAACAACGATGAGAACAAGCATAAGTAAAAGGAATATGAGAATGTTGTCATTTCAAAAGGGAAGAGAAAAAGAATACAAGTGCTGTTCCTTTGAAAAAGGAACAACAGAAAATGCAAGTGTTGTTCCTTTGGAAAATGAGCAGCAACAACCGAAAGTGTTGTTCCTTTTCCAGCAGAAAGCACAAATAAGGAACAACAAAAATCAAAAGTGTTGTTCCTTTGGAAAAGGAATAGCAAAAAACACAAATGTCGTTCTTTTGGAAAAGGAACAACAAAAATCAAAAGTGCTGTTCCTTTGGAAAAGGAACAACAAAAATCAAAAGTGTTGTTCCTTTGGAAAATGAACAGCAAAAACGCGAATGCCGTTCCTTTGGAAAAGGAACAGTAAAATGAAAGGAACGACAAAATGAACGGCTGACCCAAAAGGTGCTGTTCCTTTGGAAAATGAACAAAAAAACGAAAATGCTGTTCCTTTGGAAAAGGAACAACAAAAACTACAGTGCCTTTCCTCTTGAAAAAGGAACAACAAAAAAAAATGCAAGTGTTGTTCTTTTGAAAAAAAAGGAACAACAAAAACGATAGAATTGTTGCTGCTTTGAAAAGGAACAACAAAGTGCTAATACACAAATATGTACAGAAAATAATTTAACAAAACAAAGAAATTATGTACAAAGTGTAAAAACAGGTGAATCACTTAATGAATCACAAGTGAGGAAGATTTCTCTTCCTCCTCCAAAATTTGCATGTCAGAGTCTTTGCGTAGTTGCTGAGAGAAGGACTCCCGAGTAAGTGGTTTACGATATAGTCGAACTCGGTGGCCGTTTGCCTTGAAGGTATATCCAGATCTGTCAATAGTGGTTAGAATAAGGGTGCCATTATCATGTACCTTCTGGATTTCATATGGCCCCAGCCAACAAGTCTGAAGTTTCCCCGGAAAATCCTGAAACCTGAAATCGTATAAAAGCGCCCAGTCTCCTTCGTGGAAGACTTTATTTTTAATGAGAGCATCATGCCATTTAGCTCGCTGCTGTTGGATTAATGCAATGTTTTGGAGGGTAGAGAGCCTGATTTCATCTAGCTCATTGATCTACTATAATCTATTAATCTGTGCCTCGTTTAGATCTAGGCCGACTTCTTGTGCTATTCGTAGTGTTTGGAATTCAAATTCTATGGGAAAAATGGGTTCCTTTCCAAACACCAATTGGTATGGTGAATAGCCGTTTGTGCTTCTCCATGTTGTTTTGTAAGCCCACAAGGCTTCTGGTAGTCTTGCAACCCAGTCGCGTCTATGTGACGCAATGGTTTTTGTTAAGATTGCCTCTATTATTTTATTGCTGCTTTCTACTTGAACATTTGCTTGTGGGTGGTATGGAGAAGTGATTTTGTGCTGGAGATGATAATTTTTGAGTGTTGCAGCAATCTTGTTACCAGCAAACTGTGGTCCACCGTTTGTAATTATATCTCTTGGAAGCCCATAGCACACAAATATATGGAACATGAACTGTATGACAGAATCCTCTGTGGCTCTCGGCAATGCCTCTGCTTCAACCCATTTGGTGACATATTCTGTTGCTAGCAAAATATATGTTTTTTGGTTCGAGGATGGGTTAATTAGTCCAATGAAATCAAGGGCCCATCACTCGAATGGTTCAATAACTAGTTGTGGATTCAGGGACATTTCGTTGGATTGACCCGGGCGTCCTGCTCTTTGGCAACTGTCATAGGCTTGAACGAACTTCTTTTTATCTTTTAAGATTGTGGGCCAATAATACCCTATTTGCAGGACCTTATGCCCAGTTCTGCAATTGGCGAAATTTCCACCACATGGTCCATCATGGTAGGCTTTTAAAATATCAAAAATTTCATCCTCACGGATGCATCTCCTGATGTGCATATATGCCCTTGTATGGAACAGGTAGCCCCCAATCCAAGAAAATCAAGCACTTCGCTGGACAATCTGTTTTCGTTCATTGGGGGTTAGATGTTTCGGTAATTTACCTACTACTAAGTAATTCACAACATCAGCATACCAAGGTGTTTTAACAGTGACAACAAACAAATGCTCATCAGGAAATTGATCTTCAACTGCTGCTGTGTCCACTGGTTTTGGCATTCGCGAGAGAAATTCAGCTACAGGATTTTATTTTCCAGGTTAGTCCTTGATTGTAATATCAAATTCCTGCAATAAAATCAGCCATCTAGTTATTCTACAATTTGTGATTGGTTTATTTGCTAAATATTTTATGGCAGAGTGATTTGTATACAAGATAACATGATATCCAGTAATGTAATGCCTGAACTTACTGGCAACATGTATTACAGCTAGAAATTCCTTTTCAGTAACAATATAATTCAATTCAGCAGGGGTTAAATTTTTGCTAATATAATAAATTGCATATGGTTTTTTATCCTCTTCCTGCCCAAGGACTGCTCCAATAGCTGTATTTGAGGCATCTGATGAAATGTGAAATGGAAAGTCCCAATTTGGCTCGAAGGAGTGGGGCTATGGACACAAGCTTCTTCAGATCCTAAAAGGCACGTTCACATTTTTCTGTCCAAAGAAAGTCAACATTACCTGTCAGTGCATACAAAGGTGCAACAATATGCGAAAAATGTTTTATAAACCTTCTATAATAACCAGAAAACCCAAGAAAACTGCGTACCTCTGTTTGAGTGGTAGGAGTAGGAATTAGCAAGATTATTTGAATTTTGGCTGGGTCTACCTGTATGCCAGTTGCTGAGATGTAATGGCCTAGGATAAATCCTTCAGTCATCATCATATAACATTTTTCATGGCTCAAACAAAGCCTGGTGGCAATGCAGCGCTGCAGGACTCTTTCCAGTGTGTCTAATGCTGGGTCAAAATCATCTCTGTATGGTGTAAAGTCATCCATATATACTTTGAGTCCTTCATTTATTAAGTCTGAAAAGATGCTAAGGATATCCCTTTGAAATGTGGCAGGAGCATTGCATAAACCAAAAGGTAGAACTCTATAGGCAAATGTTCCCCAAAGACAAGTAAAAGTGGTTTTGTCTTGCTCTTCAGGGGCAATCTGAATCTAATTGTATCCACTAAAGCCATCTAAGAAAGAAAAGAATTTCTTTCCTACCAAAGTGTCTAATACTTGGTCAATGAATGGAAGGGGAAGTGGTATTTTTGTGTTGCCTTATTTAGTTCTCTATAATCTACACAAATCCTCCACTTTCCATTTTTCTTTGGTACCACCACAAGTGGGGAGACCCATTTACTATCGGAGATAGGGTAGATGAAGTTGACATCTAAAAGTTTTTGAAGTTTAGCTTTTACAACATCTTTTAGATGAGGATTAAGTCTCCTTTGTGGTTGGCGAACAGGTCTCGCATCTTTTTCTATGTAAATGTGGTGTGTACATAATTGGGGATCAATTCCTTTCATATCAGGGTAGTCCCATGCAAATGCTTCTTTATATTTCCTCAATAGTTAGATGAGCTTCTTTTCTTGTTCGAAAGTGAGGTTAGCATTAATGTTTAAAGTATTTCCCGGCTCAATTTCCACGATTTTGCTATTTGAAACAGAGGTAGTAGGTATTGTTTGATCATGAGTATCTTTAAGAGGATCTTCTTCTAATTCATTATCAAATGCTGCTTCTATCATGTGACATTGTATGTGGGATCTGGGTTTATCTTGGCTAATAAAATTGTTAATGGCATCATCTTCTGTTTGGTCTTTGAAATCAAGGGCCTCTTTTATAGTTAATGGAGATCTAATATTTTCGGTGAGGTATGATAAATGATGCTTGTTAGTTTTTATTATTGTGACACTTGGTTGCGCTGGAGGTATAAAACTAGGTTCTTGATGTTCGCCCCTCTAGTTATGGTCATATTGCCTTGTCGGCAGCCAATATAAGCATCGACAGTTGCAAGCCAAGGTCTAAAATCAATGGATATCCATCAAGTCGACTTTTGGGTTTTATTATCAGAAAATCGGCCGGATACTCCCAGGAGTCAACGGATACCATGACATCATGTAGTGTTCCCTATGGCCTAACCACGGATCGGTCAGGAAATTCTAATAAAGTAGAGGTCAGTTCTACTCGCCCAGTTTTTGGCAAGTGGTAGTTGTTAAGATATTGATTTCAGCTCCTAGATCAACTAAGGCATTTGAAAAGGTTTGACCATAGATTTGGATGGTTACTATTGGATTTCCTGGGTCTTCGTATTTCACGAGTGTTTCTTTTCCCGCTAATAAATCGGATAGAGTGCCAACTACTTGGACTCTTGGATTATTTGTTATTTTCCTCCTTAGTTTCTTTATACATAATTCTTTGATAGTCTTTGCATATATTGGGATGTCTTGAATGGCTTGGGGGAATGGAATTTTTATGTACAGGTTTTTTAATTCTCCCAGAATGTCAAAATCAGGATATTGTATAGGTCGAGGTATAATTAATTGTTTTGGGAAAGGGGGAGAGGATGTGGTTGCTTGATTATGGATTTGTTGTCTGGTCACATCCTCTTCTTATGGGGGTTGTTCTATAGGTAACTGATTTTCACTTTGAGCTCTTTTATCTCCCTCTGTTTTGATGATGCGCCCAGATCTCAATTGAAGGTCATTACACTCCCTTAGATCGGTTCCTATTTATGGTGTTTCAATTATTTGGATAGATTGGACCGGTCTATTATTCAGATTAGGATTGGGTTGGGCTGGGAGTTATGGTCTTAAGTTAGGCTGGGGGTTTTGTTGTAAGGCTGGCAGTGTAGGTTGAGGGAGTGGGATGGTTCCTACTGGCTGATTCATCGGTCTTTGCCAGTTTGTCTGCCAGGCTTGACTCTGTGAAGTAGGAGGGGTCCATTGTGCTGGATATACATTATTTTGCCAATATGGTGGGGTATAGGGAAAATTTGGCCAATTGGGTTGGCTTGGTTGATTCGGCCATGGAGACAATGAAGGGAATGACTGCTATGACCAATTCGGGAATGGAGGTTGATTTTGCCACATTGTATTATATTGTTGAGCATGACATTGTGGAGGCTGAAAAGAAGAAGTTGGGTCTAAAAACATACCTGATTGTCGTGGCTGCCATTGACGGCGCTGATTGAGTAGATACACCGATTCTGGCTCTTATTCTGCTTCCTTATATACTGCTTTCAATCCAGGAAGTGAGGGACAACTTTTCATAGAATGATCTTTCGTACAAATGGTGCAAACTTGGAATGCATCTAATGGACACTCCTTGTGGCTGTGTTTCTTCCTGCATCGGGGAAAGAAGATTGCCAAATTCTGTTCTGCCTCTGCTTGCTTTTGTTTGGCCTGCATAATATCAAGTTGTGTTTTCAGTGTCCCCAATATATCAGTTTTAAATTTTTTCTAATAAATTTCCAATTTCTGCATGAGTTACTCCTTCTTTTGAAATTCTATTATCTCTTGCAAACCGATCATGTTCTGTTGGTTTTAGTCTTGTGTTGCCTCTCGAAGTCCTGATACATAGATTAATAATGTCAACAAAATTTTCTTGATAAATATCTCCTTTTCCCATAATATTTAATGTTTCAATCCACTGCTCCTTCATTCCCCTAATTAACGCTGTTTTTAATACATTATCAGGTAATGGTAATGATGCGTAAGGAGATCTTTGAAGATTATACTGGAAACGTTCAACATACTCTTCTAATGTTTCATTTGGTCTAGCTACCATCTTGAATATTTCATCTTTTAACTCTCTAGACCTACAATAGTCCTGATATTTTTTAAAAAAAGACTCCTTCATTTGATCCCAGTTATTTATAACACCACCACCCAATCCCATAAACCATCTTAAACCAACCCCTTTTAATGTAGAGGGAAATAATTTCAGTTTCTGGGGATCGGTGGTGTAGTCATATCCTCTACACAACACGTCAGATTCAAATAGGAATGCATCTGGATCCTCTGATGTAAGACCGTGGAATGTAGGGATATGCTGAAGAGGAATTGCTTTCATAGGTGCATTAGCTGCAGTATCCACAATGGGGTATTGCAGTGTAGAGGTTTGGGTGTTTGGCTGGTTTTGGGCCATTTGGTCAAATATATGCCAATAACCTTCTAGGATATCTAGGAGGGTATTCCTAGGTTGTCGAGGGGAAATGGCTTTAACATGAATGGCCTTGACAACAGTTCCTTTTTCTGGGATAATGAGAGCACCTAATGTCTGAGGGGATTCAGGTTCTTCAGCTTCGCTATAAATGATTTTTGCAGCACTTCCCTTATCTGGACTGCTTAATGGCTGAATTATCCCAAGAGGAGATCTTGGTTCTTCAATTTCTCCTGTCTCTCCTCTTCCTTCATAGAGGTTGCTAAGGTTCCCTTCTTACAATGGTTCTGGGCTAGAATTTTCAATTTCTTGAAAATCTTGCTCTTCGGTTTGACTGTGCACCTCAGCAAAGGATACAGATGGTGATCCTATGGCTTGAAGGGAACTATAGGTTGTCTAGAAGTAACTTTTCTAGGTCCTATTGAAGGCTGAGATTATGCTTTCTTAAGGATTTCGTCTATAAATATCGATCGGCCAAGGGTCACCGACCCCTTATCTTTGTTAGGCTTGGGTAGAGGTTTAGGATTCTTTTCTGGCTTTTTCTGCTTAGTCATGCACACAAATCCATTGTTAAGTTCTACCCAAACAAAACAACAACAAATCTGTAGGAAAGCGGGTAGGGGAGTAGGGCTATTACATACTCCACACTAGGTTCTTACCTTATGTTTTTAAAACCCAATTCTTTCCTTGCAGGCTCTTACACTACTCTGAGAAGAGACAAATGGCTACACTCTTTCCTCGGCAACGGCGCCAAAATGTCGAGTCGTAAAAAGGGTATTTTTCACCTCTAATTACCTCACATTAGTTTGTCAATCCAGGAATGTTTTGTTATTTCAAAGAGTGTCTCAGTTTGAGGCTGTCATTTGTCAGAGTAATGCTAGTAGTTTAGCACTCAAAATACAAGAGTAAATGGATGCTTAAAACAAGATCTACTTATAGTAAAGCACTTTAAGGCTGAAATCATGCATTCGGGAAACTAAGAAATTTATCAGTCAAGGGTCTAGTAACAGTAACTCATCTCTCTGTAAACTGATGTAACTAAAGATAATCAAGGAACAGATCATCAATCTGGGGACTAGACAACAAATGTCAACGCCCACTATAGTTTCAGATCGCTCTGCACACCAAAGCAATGATAACGCAAATATTCAGGAAATGGAACAACAACTAGGAAATGGAACAACAACTAGAAAATGTAACAACAACTAATTCTTATGAACAACAACACCTTAATCTTCAGAAATAAGTGCAACAATCATATCCTACAAAAATCAGGTAGCAATCTTTACTCTAAGGGTAAATCGGACAGCACACGGAAATAGAACGACAACTGATTAGCAATGAAATATAGAATAGTACTCAAAGCCAAAATTTAAGTGCACGATAAACCAAGATAAATAACACACACAACACGCCTTAAGAAAAACAATAATCTGATTTCGATACCACCAATATCAATCTTAGTTATCAGGAATAACGATTGTAATTCGTAATGGAACAATAATGTCAGTTGAACAACAATCGTGATTAAATTTCAACCATAGATGAATACAGCAATACCAACTTATGAGTGTTACAACATGGTTGCTTTGCAATTGAACAACGAGAACATTCCATAAATACCAACAATATTATATTAATGATTAAAGGAACAACAATGCGTTACAGAGCTAGAGTGAACAATATAACATTCCTGTCACAGAGAACGAAATTGCCCAGTCAAACATAAATCAAATATAACAGAGCCGTGATGTAAAATAAAAAAACGTATCAGATTACCGAACAAAGCTAATAATGGAAACTACGCACAAATGAAAGGTAATAATACAAGAGCAAGTGTTCCACCAGGGCTGGGCCCTTAGCCTCTAGAGACACACCGCTTGAGGTTATTCCAGGATCAAAGATGAAACAACAACCAAGTTTATATTAAAGCATTAAAACAAAGTTACAGCGGATCACTTCTCAATGAGAGTCGATGATCAAAGTCTCAAATTCAGAGAAAAGTTACATAGAAAAAATGACAGCAGATCCCCCTCTCGAGCTAGCAGTGCTGCCCCTTTTTATAACAACTAAGGCGGATATATAAATGATGCAAAAATAGTTAAAGTAGCGATCCCTCAGGATCAAAGGATCCTAAGGGATTTGCAAAACTGTTAATTCCCAGTTATCCCTTTGATTTCTTGCGCCGAGTCGATATCTCCATTTCCTTTCCCTGGCTGATATGCTTTAATTTGGATCGCCTTGTTTTCATGTGCTTCCCTGCCAAAGGGACAACAGTTAACTTGGCCCTGTCTTTTTCTTTGGAACGAAAATCTTTCGTTTTTCCCTTTTCTTGCATAAGAAATGGCAATTATCAATGTTTTTCGTGTTGCATATTAATCCTACAGATTTTGCCATGATTTTTTATAATCTACCTAGTTCATGATGCAAAGGGGCAGTGAGTTTTAATGAAAAGATGCCAAAATAATCAACAAAAACATACCTTCTTTAGTACTCCACAACGAGGTTTCCACTTTTCTTCAGAATACTAATTATTTTGTTTATCCTGTGGAGGATTATTTTTCTTCTTTTTACCTTTTCCTTTCTTATTACTTCATGGTTGCTTAGATTTTCCTTTGGAATATTGAACGACATTAATCTCAGAATTAGAAGCCACATGAATGGTGGAAGGAGGGCTTTTGGCATCTACAACAAGAGTCAAACTAGATGGTTTACTCCTCGACTACTAGCTGGCAGAACCAATCATGCCATCGACGACATGTGATTCTTTACTAGGAGGTTGAGGAATGATATTGGAAGGTTGCAGAGCATTTGGTATTTTATCATAGTGGCCAAATTGGGTATAAATAAGATCTAAATTATGGGTACGAGCAATTACCTGCTCTTTTGTCATAACTTCGCCCTTAGCAACATCTTCTATGATGGATGGCAACAAAGACTTAATGAACCATTCAAATAACAATTGGTTAGGAACAAAAGTTTTAACCAAACGATGACGAGATCGCCACTCATGAGTGTGATTGGAAATGTGAGTGGCATCAGTTTGTTTGAAATTGGTTAAAAGTTATGTTCCAGTCTCATTTCAGATGGGTAAGTGGAAATGTGTTAGTAATGTGGTAGCCAAGGTGCTGAAATTATCTAACGAAGCTCATGGTAGTTCAATATACCATTTTACTGCCATACCTGTGAGTGTATGTTGGAAAAGATGCAAACGAACAAAATCATCATTGAGAGAGTTCAAAGAACACCACAAATGATAAGTCATCACATGTGTAGATGGGTCTTCTTTAGGATTTCCATTGAATTTAGGGATATCATTGGGTGATTTTGGGGGAAAAACTAACCACTTAGGAGAATGAGAAATGGGATCATTGGTGAGGCCGTTCATATCTGACAATTTGAGAGTTGCTTCGAATGAGAACTTCCTGTTGAGGTTTAGTAGAGGATACCCTGGGTAAGATGGGATGCCCTGAGAAACAAGTATTTGTGTTCCGGGATAGGGAGGATTTTGATAACCAGAATACACATAACCTTGCTGCCCAACTCCGGGATAACCTTGTAAAGGTTGAAATAACTGGGTTTGGATTTGTTGACCTTAAGGAATTTGAGGTATAGCTTGATACAGTTGATACTGTTGCCATGTGGGATTTTGCATCATCCCAACATAAGGTTGGTTAGGTTGTGCCTGCGCCATACCATATACATTCTGACCCACTTGAATTTGAGGAATGGCCTGAACAAGTGGTTGTGATTGTAAGTTACCTTGAAAAGGATGGGTATACATGGCTTGAGAGGCGCCAGATACCAATGTAATAGTTTGAGTTAAATATGCAACCTGTAAAGGTTGGATTACATTCGCTTGAGCTTGAATAAGTTGAGATATTGGTTGATGAACATGAATTTGAGATGTAGGTGGAATCGGTTGAGAAATTAAAGATGAAGCTACAATCGAACCAGGTTATATGGGCATGGTAGGTTTCCAAACATTAGCTGCCATTATCGAATGTGGAGGACTCACATGAAGCTAAGCACTAACTTGAGGGGATGGAAATATCACTGCAATAGGTTCCCCCCTACCAAAAGAGGAGGATTATACGGAGCAAACTACCCACAAGAGGAGGGTTCCCAATAGGAGGTGGTTTGGGCTATTGTAGATGTCCATACCCATTAACATAAGGCCCATCCTACTGATAAACCAAAGGAGTAGATGGAGGAGGAAGAGAAGACGGTGTAACGCTCATCAAAGAAGTGCCATATGGAATTCTAGATGTAGATGACATGGGAGAGGTCCATGGAATCGATGTTAAGCCTAAAAAGGCACCAGACCAAGATTGGTAACTAGGTGGGATGATTGGGTCACCATACAAATGTGTCTCTGGTGATGTTAAAAAAATGGATGGAGTTGAAACATGGGTTGTCTCGGTCATGGTAGTAGATACATGTTGTAAAACCATAACAAATTCAGTCATGGTTAACTATCCCAAAGAGGGTTTTTGAAGAAAACTCAAAGGTGAGTTGAAAGGAAAAGAACCAGACAAAGGAGCTTATGATGGAGTATGAGGATAAGGAAAAGGATGGGCCTGATAAAAATGAGCTCTAATAAAATAAGAGAGGAGGGTTTAGGCTCTTCTTATAGAACCTCTTTGATACTCACAAGAATAGGTGGAAGTGGTTCACCATTGGGTCCAATATATATAGGTTGTGGTTGGGTCTTAGAAATAGCAAGAGAAGAGGAAGGTCTCGAAGTAATAGGTGTAGATAATTGAGGTGCCTCAGGCTGTATAACCTTAAGTTGTGTTGTCTCTAATTCAATATAGTTAGGTTCAATAATCTCATGTAATGAGATTTCAGGTACTTTTGTTTCGACTATGTCGGACTCACCAGCCAATGGAGAAGTAATATCGGGTTCAACACTCTTTGGGAAGGATGATTCTGGTGGATCTATTTTAGGTGGAGGACCAAAAGTAGTAGCTCTTGAAGTATTAGATTTTGTAGTCTGCATCTTTTTGTGCTTCTGACGACGGTCAATAGTTATCTCAGGTGGAAGAGGAGGCTTATTTTGCATTCTACAATAATGACAGAGTGTAGGGTGTTGTTCTTCCACGTTAGTTTAATAAAATTTAAAATTAACAACAAAAATAAATCAAAAAGGGTAATCTATGAATAAAGGTTTACCAAGCAACTTTGAAATGAAATATACCACCTTGGAGAACCAAGAATTTAGTACGTGCAGGAAATCTCCCCGAATGATATGTTTAGTGTATCACAGTATACAAGGCAGCCAACTCGGTTACCTATGGTGAGGATAACAACCTATGGTGGACTTCCAAAATATACTCGATAGTACGTGGAAGTGCAATGCGTGTTAGTGTCGTTTAATGCATAATCGTACGATGAGAGCATTCCCATATACTTTTCATGCGTGGAGCGTAATATAATATACCCGGAGGTACATGGAGAGCAATCTGATACACTTATGTACATGGAATGAGATATCACCCTTCGAAATTCAATGCTGGAAAAAAATGACAACTCCTATGTTTATAGATGCTGAAACACGTCTCTTGCCTAGACCTCTAGATGTTTGCGTTAATGTTTCAAAGGAGCCTTAAGATTGATTCAATAAATTTTAAATTTTATCTTGAATTATGTTTCAATTTTCAAGGCTCACCATGAATTTCATATGAATATCCTAAAGATGCAATCTAACATGACAAATGAAATGTTATTTTGAATGAAAATCTATGTACGGGAGGGAAGATAACAAAGAATGATGCAACATACAAGATGCAATAAACTAGATCGTTAAATGAATTCCGCTAATACAACTGTTGCAAATTTCAATTTCACACACAAAAACCTAAATGTAATGAAAAATGCATGAAATATTTATTTTCGATCCACTTAATTTCCAAATGAAAACTAAGATATTTGATAAATCAATGATAAAGAAACTATTCAAAACGATGATTGAAATATTGATTCTTTCAAGAAATTAATAATCAAGCAATTAGTTTTCTAATGGCCTAATTAATAAGAACAAAGAAAAATCCAGAAAAAATCTTATCAAAGGTAATCAAAACCAAAATCAAACAAGATGAATGTGTTTCAGACACCAAGGTATACTCAGGGACATAAGGAGAACCAGCTGGAACAAAGAAAATCAAAGAGAAAAACACAAAATGGCAATTTTTTCATCAAACAGGGGTCAACACAAGTGTTGAAAGGCAACCACTACTTTGTAGCACAGGTGCAGGGAAGGCTGGGGAGCATTGCAATGCTCTCGGTCCACACCAGGGGGAATGCTGATCAAGATTGGGCGAAATTACGACAAAAAAAACCAAATCAAGCTCAATGAAAGGTCTTCCTAGGGTCAATCTAAATTGAGTGAGGTAATGAAGGCCTGTTCAAGAGGTGATACAAGGGCTAAGGTCAAGGAACCACTAAGGGAAATAAACAACCCCTAGTTGATTCGCCAATTTGCTATGCAAAATTTACAATTGCGGATAAAAGTATCTTCCCTAGACCTAGTGGATTGGTCTAAAACAATAGAAAGAAAAGAATATAATGTTTCCCTTAAAGAAATTGAAGAATGGGAAAGAGGATTACTTGAAATCTGTCGCAATATTTACTTTCCTCCCAGCTTGTAAGCTCCAATCATAGCTCCGATTGCTATAATTAGAACCTACACATACGTTCATAACAAGCCAAATATCCACAACATCTGCATAGCATAGTTCAATTACTCTATTCAATGGATCAACAAAGCATTAAAATACATGAATGTAAATGTAACATAACACATACAGGAAAATGGTATATTCTTGGTATTAATATAAATAAGAGAGAGTTTACAACCAAGAATAGAAGATGATATTATAGAGATCTCCCCAATTTGACTTGTCCTTCCTTGTCACCAAGCACACCTCAAAGTCACCCTAATGCATGAAAATGATGACTCCCTTAGATTCAAGGCATTAGCATGAGGGCATTATCAGTCTCCAAAATCCAACCCTGATGTTGTAGATGGCAATAAATTTATAAGAGGGATGGTATTTTAGGAATTTTATCCATTTACCAATCTAAGCTTGAGATCCACTTAAGATGGGAGGATCTCAAGGGATAAGAAGTGAAATATCCAAGGAATGACTAGATAAGATTTGGGATTGTTATCCAAGGTAAATGGTTAAAACAACTCCTAGAAACTTCTGAAAGAGGAGGCTTCGAGATTCTTTTTAATTTTCCAGAATTTCTAGAATCAATGCACCCCCAGTAAGGGACAAGCTATTGCTGATCAGTGCTAGTGTAGAATGGAGAAACCTACCGTTGAACATGGGTTTCTAAAGGAGCAGGGTGCATTGGGCCTTAAAAGCACTTATTTTTGGCAATTAGACCCGGAAAATTAGTTATTTGAAAAGTTCATGCTTAGGGCTTTGTGTAGGGATGATGGCAACATGTTCACGGATGGTGATTGATTTGGTTTGTAGGCCTATTGACTAGATGCGACAAAATGGCCTATAACACCCATCATTTAGGACTTGCTACCTATCTTTCTATGATTGAAATTGACCTACGAAGAAACCCTTGGAACATAAGTAAAGTTCACAATTGGGTGTCCAATAAGAATATACCCAGCAATGTAACTCTTTAGTTCTCGGCCAAAAGCCATTAAATCGACATAATAATGTCATAGATTGTAGATCAACAAAAAATGATTTTACCTCTAAGGGTTTACCTTCCATTGCTAGTGCTTTTTCCACTTGTTTGATTATGTAAGTTCCTAACATATTTTTTATCTGATCTGTAGGAATGGAAGCCTTCACTTTCACCACGTCCTTGAACGAAATTGATTCACTAGGATTTCTAGAGCTTGTATTGGGCTTTGTAGCTCCACCTCGTTGCCTTAGATTTAATATTATGGTGGAATTCTTTGCCACGCCGTAATCCTTCAACTCAAAAAAATCCCAAAGCAATTTTCCTTCATATAACAAAATTGAAGATTTGCTAGTATTCTAAGGTTGTTTTGAATGCTTTGCTTCAAGTATTCTACTAGATCCAGGCCCAAAATCTAGAGGATAGATGTCTTCCCATTAAAATTTGTGAGGAAAATATGGTATTTTTCTTTCTCTATATGTCCTCTGTCTATATTTTGAGATAAAATACATAGAGGAGACCCATGGTAGAGTAGATCCCCCTTGTGTAGTTTATGTAACACTGGATTTGAAATGCCATCCTCAGAATTGGCAACAAATTTTATACTCTCTTTGATTGGTGGTGATTTTGTGATCAAGAAGATTGTTGGGCAGAGAAGGGAACTTATATTTAATTATGTTTGATGCTTATAATATTATATATTTCCACCCACTATTCAACCTTAATATTGACCTATATATCAATTGACATGACTTAAAGATGAATCGTATGTCATTGACTATTTTTTCTATAACTTCTCTTGTCATGTGTTCCTCGTCTCTCTTGTTTTAGGCATCACTATTTAAACCATCTTCACTAGAACCTGTATGCTTTATAGATGTTTTACAACAATACAAGTATATAAAATCCATGGAATAAAATATATGCATAATTTGGCATAGAAGTGAAAAAAATACATATGCATAACATGAACGCATGCAAAGGCTATTTCGTCATGGAAGGTGATAATTAGAGGGGTATTTATAAGAAACTAACACTTATGGAATGAAATTTCATAGTTATAATTAATAGAAGTTGGGTATCACAAGATGATCACCACCATTTCCACTTTTGGTCTCATGCCAATGTATCTAATTAAACATATATACTTGGACTAATAGGAGGGGGATTACAATGCAACAAACAAGAAGGGGTAAAGGGATTAATTTTCATTAATATATTTTACTATGAAGAAACGAATGTGTTTTTTGATATCAACCTAAGTGTATCCCTAATTAGTGAATTATGGTTTATTTTGAGGGAATAATAATAATAACAACAATAATTTAGTAAAATGATTATTAACATTAATATTATTTATAAGTAATATATATTATTTAAATAATTAGGGTTGAGATTGAGTTTAGTTGTTTATTTCTTCCATTTTGGATAATGATCTTGCAAGAGGAAGAAAAAAAAAGAATAAAAGGATTGATAAGAGAAAGAAGAAAAAAAAAGAGGGAGAGGGAAAAGAAAATTGGAAGAATAAGGGAAAGAATAAAGAGAGCAGGGGTATGGATGGGGGTAGTTAGGGGGAAGAGAGAGGGAGAAGGAGGAGAAAGGCCCAGGGGAGGGGAGGGGAGAAAGAAGAGATAAAGAAGAGTGGGTTAGAGGGTTACTTAGTGGATAGTGGCCATCTATATTAAATGAGGTGCATTAGGTAGTTAGAGTGTGTAATCAATAAAAGTAAGGTGGTCTTATAAAATAAAGTTTGATAGGTAATTGATGTAGCTTCATTGGCTAGTTAGAATTTGGGATAGGCAAAAAATATTTATAGTAGTGAAAGGTATGTAATTGTGTGCCATGTGATTAATATTATCCTGGATCTTTTATTAACTAGGGGTTGCTTCCTCAAAGAGGTAAGTGAACATTGCTTCCTATTCACAATGCTAATAAAGTTTCTATATTATTTCTAAATTAATACTTTGGTTCTATTTATTTCCTTTCCACATTTACATTTATATTAATATTTTTCTAGGTGTTACACATCATTTTGTCACCATGACACTTGATCGATATAAACAAATTTCTCGCCATCCGTGAACATGTTTCACTGAACTCCCTTAGAGGTCAAACAACCAAAAATACCTTGAAGAAGATGATAACTTTGGGAAAAATAGCTTATATAATTTGTTAATAGATCCTACGCGCTTTTCCCTAGAATTTTCTACGCATTTGCTGAACTTATCTACCACTGTGGACCACACAAGTGAACCTAAGAAAGTAAAAATAAAAACTAGAAACATAGTTGGTCGAATATATCCCAACGGAAAGCTTCTAGGTGATGCCTATTCATACTATAACCCTCAAATGATGGATCTTAATCCCTTTCCTCAAGAAACCCTAATCCATCAATTAGAATATCTCACCCTCCTCTTTTGGATCTGAAACTTCTTCCTCTTGACCTATAAAATGACTAGAGGGCAGAGGGATTGAAGAGGTCAGAATTCAGAGAAGATAAACTTATGCTGCCAGTTTCAGATTGGAAAGCTTATCATCTAAGGAGGAGATTGGATGCATTTGGTAGGAACCTCACTACATCAAGGCAAAGGTTGTAAGGCTCTTCTTTATCTTTGATTAATACAAATGAATGCTTTTCCCCATTGAATTGTCTTACCATAATGATGAATGGTCTATAATTCTTTAGATGTTCATTAAAGAAATTTCAATTCCTAATCTCCTTGATCATTAGGTTAAGTTTCTTTAAATTATTATGTCACATATGCTTTTGATCCTTCTTATGTTTATGGTTGCAAGTTTTATCAAGCATTGAGAGGTTGCATCGAGACACAACAAGGGATCTTCATTAAGCATTTCACGAACAGGTAAGAGGCTCACTTACCATATTTTATATCCATAATTCAAATGAGATTAAATTAGGTAAGGAGTCATTTCAATTGCCTGTTTGTTTCTAGTTTCCATCTAGGATCTAGGGAGATCACTCTTGTCAACAAGAGGGACTTATCTGCTATAAAAATTAGCGACTCCACTGGGGAACATTACTGTTCTCTTCTCTTTACTTGGTTTTTCTTTCCGATATTCTTTGTCTAGTTGGACCCGAGTCTTAGAAAATTTATGATCTTTCAGATCCTTTTGGTTTGATTCCTTTCTTTTTTATTTTTCTTGGATTTCCCAGACCTGCGCGATTTTTGTTCATACATAGAGTGCAAATCTGCGCAATTTTTGCATTAAGCAACTTGGCATGCACACTAGTTTACACTGCTTACTTGCGCAATTCCTAGAATTTTTTGAAAAATCAGGTTTTCTTCTACCCAGAGTCTAAATTTTGGTTTTTGAAAGTGTCCGTTTCAGTTGTCTAATATATTTTATGAACTTGTTTGAGTGCTTTGTGAGGTCTTTTTGGGAATTAATCCTTTTTGCAAAATTGATTAGGGTTTTGTTTGACTTGTTTTCTGATTGATCAAAAAGAGATAGGTTGTCCTCAAGATCTCTGTATTCATATCTTTTTCTGTCAAATACACTAGATCCATTATCAATCTTGCTTATGTGTGATGAATTTCTTTGTTTAATCGCAAATTAAGGTTTCCCAAGAATTAGTGTTTTGATGAGATGTGCTTCTTGTGTTGCATTGAAAACATAATTCATTTTATTCTAGTACTAAAGTTTAATCAAAATTACTCTTTAAACATTGATTTCAAAACATTCATTCAAGAATTTTTCATTTTAAAGATTTCATTGGGTGTTTTGAATTTGAATTCCTTTGGTCATTGCTCAAGCATTTGTCTCAGTGTCTTGAAAAATTTTGCATGTTTTTTCATTTCAATTGTGTCTGAGTGTTAATCACCATTGACTGTCACTATTTTTGATCTTTGCAACTTTCCCCCGATTTCCTCTATTTACACTTTATTGGTTCTTTAGTTGCATTAGTGAAGGGAAATAGCCTTGTTGTTCTTTTGCTGCTTTGGAATCATCTTGTGTTTGTTTTGAAGAATTCTCTTGCATAGTTTACATTTGCATGGTTAGAATTCTCATTTCATGAATGAAAACTGAGCATAGATTACATTTTCATAGTGTTTAGGGAAATTGTGCATAGATTACATTTGCATAGTTTTCAAGCAAATTGTGCATATATTACATTGCATGGTTTGCAACTTAGAGCTTTGAATTGCATTGAAAGATTAGAGGTGGTAAATTCGGGAGTTAATGTTTTAAAGAAGAACCTCTTTACTTACTCTAGCTAGAATTCATCGAAGTGAAGAGATTACAAATTTCATAGTTGATGCATTAGAGTTTTGAGTCAAGTCATAATACCATCAGTTTCATGTCCATTTACTCTTGAGTAAATAAAAACTTAATAACACAACTTTAATAAAATTCATTTATAATTTTTATTATTTTTAGAGCTCTTACCCCCTACATCAGTTTAAGTGTAGGGATTTGGAATAGGAAAGTGAGTAAACTTTACAAATCTAACAAAAAATAGAATCTTGAGTTAGGCAGAGAAATCCAATTATTTTAGTTTTTCCCTCGGAATATCTTCTTATACATGAGTTAAGCATGAGCTCATGTCGGATCTGGTGAAGTGATCGTACCTAGTTCATTGGCTATGATAGAGCGATTTGAATGTATTACAATGGTGTCAAAAGGTACTTGGGGTCACTTGAAAGTAAACCTACAATTAACCACATTGAGGAGCTTTCAAGGGGATTGAGCTTTGTTACTCTGCCCTTGCGTGTATGTCTAATTTTTGACTGTCCCCCCAGGTAAAATTGTTGTAGTTGGTAAACTTAGTGACCATAATCCTAGGGCTTTACCTAAGGCAACGCCAAAGGGAAGGTCTTGCTGTACCTAGAACAAACATTTACTAGACTCACTTGGGCTTTTTGGAGGGTGATCTTTGCTAGAGATGGCATAAGCGAAGTTACTTACCCCAGATCGTTTCATTAAGCAGGTTGTCAGTGTAAATGGTTCCAAACACTCATATCTATTAAAAATTTCACTTTGATCTATCTGATGTTGGATTTCATCACCAACTAGTAATTATTGATCTATGTGACAATTTGTTTGTATGGTTTGAATCCCTAGATTTTTTAGCGTGTATTACCTTGTTTGTTTTTACTTTTTACAAGACCTTAGGTGTGTATTTTGAATATTATTTAATTTTAATAATAAAAATTTATTTGGATTGCATCTAATGGAAACAATGCCAGAAGTTACCGATAAATACCTCCCTTTTAACAGGAACCCTAATCCTTTTCTTGATTTTGCAAATGTTGTTCCTCCTTATATGGCTACATTGTCACTTCCTGGATTCATGATATGTTTACATGTATGGTTGTTCTCAACTTCATTGATTCCAAATACTCCAATTGTACTAGCTCAACCAAGTTTTTCACCTTAATTGAGTTCTCCATCTCAACATTTCCAACCTACTTTTGACCCTTTACCTTCTTCCTCCAACATGTCCTCCTCCCTTTCTTCTTCTTCGCTTGGTAAAAGCCTTGATGCTTGTAACCAAGTGACTAAGAAGAAGAAGAAAGGGAAGAAGAAGTAGAAGCATGATAAGGAAGATGTCAACCAATGAACCATGGCCGTAAGTATTGGTAATGTTGAGGGAACTTCTACAATGCATTGTAAGCCCAAATACCCTTACAAGCTTTGTAAGGGTGACCACTTCCTTATCAATTGTCCTGGTATTCCTAAGGTTTTGGAATTATGGTCAAATAATTCTCATCAACTTACTGTTGATCCATCAACCAATTATTGTGAGGTTCATGGGAAAAAGCTTAAAGTTAGGTTTCCTTGTAGGTTATGCAAAGGGACTTATCAAAGTCACCTTTGTCCTCACATGGATGGAGCCTCAAAATTGTTGGAAAAACTTATTGTTTCAAAGCTACAATTTCCAACTAATTACTGTAAAATTTCTCCCCATCTACCGTCAGTTGAAAAAGTGATTGATCTAAATCCAAGTATAGTCAATCCCACTCTTCCATTGGAGAGCGAAACATGTATCACTCAGATTGATGGGCTATTTATTGATCAAGTGGTCGAATTAATTCCATCTTCAGTCGATCCCACTCTCCCTTTAGAGAGTGAAATTCATACCAGTCAGGTTCTTCATGTTACCTAATTTTCTTTTACACATGGGGGAATTTCATCTGTTGCTTTTGAACCCCATCCAAGTAATGATGCTATTTCTTTTGATTGGAGTAGACTGATAGAACCTCGTCTTCCTTCTTCCACCCCTTTCCAAGTCATTGTGAAGGCTTATGATAAGAATGTGCGTCACACAAATGTAGATGAAGGTGCTTCTGTTAGTATTTTATCCTCGACTTATTGGAAAGCTTTGGGTTCCCCTCAGCTTGTGTTTGTTAAAGAAAATCTATTAGCTTTTAACAAAACCATTAGTGAACCTTTAGGGATACTTCCTAAGTTACCTATTACCTTAGAAGGTAAAACTGCCTATATTAATATTATGGTAGTCCAAGGTCCCTTAGATTTCAATTTTCTCCTTGGGCGAGACTATGTCTATGCCATGAAAGTTGTCATATCGACACCCTTTCACATGATGTCCTTCCCTCACAATGGAAACATTATGACGATTGACCAACTTTCATACGTTGATCTTGCTTTGACTATTGGTCATCAGACACTCCTGAATGTTCCTTATATGGAAGTGGTACCTACCCCGTCATCGGTTAATTATGTGGAAATCTGTCCCATGTTTTCAGTTACTGATGCAAGGGATCCTATCATTGTCTGTTTGACTTCTTTTGACTTAGATCTGGTAACTGATGTGGTTAAAACATCAATGGGGGCATTTGAATACGATTTTCTTATCCCTATTCATCTCCTTGACACATGTTCCTTCCAGAGAGCTATTCTTCCATCTAATGAAGACCTTCCGGAAGCCATGATCAAGGGGTGTCCCTTGGCATGTGTTCCTTCCAGATGGAAGGCATGATCAAGGTCATTATGAGGATGGTTCTTTTACTGTGTCAACCTCGTTAAAAAATGAAATAGGGTTTCTTGAGGATAGTTCTTTTACTGTGTGAACCTCGTTAAAAAATCAAACAACTCTTATGAGGATGGTTCTTTTACTGTGTCAACCTTGTTAGAAAATGAAACAGGGTTTCTTGAGGATAGTTCTTTTACTGTGTCATCCTCGTTGAAAGATGAAACAAATTTTATGAGGATGGTTCTTTTACTATGTCAACCTCATTAAAAAGTGAAACAAGGTTTCTTGAGGACAATTTTTTTATTGTGTCAACCTCGTTAAAATATGAAACAACTCTTATGAGGATATTTCTTTTACTATGTCAACCTCGTTAAAAAATGAAACAGATCCTTGAGGCTAATTCTTTTACTGTGTCAACCTCGTTAAAAAAATGTAACAACTCTTTATGAGCATAGTTATTTCCATGTATCAAGCTCGTTAAAAAGTGAAACAAATCCTCCCCTAAATGAGTCAAGGTTTTCATCTAATCTCGTAAATGAATTTTGGGGGGGGGGGGGGCATATGCCCTTGCAGTCATTATGTTGGGGGCATGAAAAACACCGAGCTTCACGTTTTCCAGGCTCATTAAAATTTTACAGTAAAAGAGCTAAGTAAGTTTTTATTTTTGTGTCTTTTTCAAACTCTTAAAATAAAATGACATCGAGTTACCCCTTTACTGGACTTGTAAAAATTAAATAGTATAGGACTCATTAAGCATAACGAGACCAAACCATTCCTTCTTAGGGTTCATTAAAAATACTTCGATGGACTCATCCGAAGGATGTGCTTACAAGAAAAGCATATGTTATCCTCCTCAAGCTTGTAAAAAATAAAGAGGTACTTGCTAGCAATGGTAGGGAAAAATTGGGAAAAGATGTTCTTTTTACATTTATCAAAAAGGAAGTATGTCTCTCTTGAACACAACACTCCATCACACCAGTGTCTAGGTTGGGAAATCCATTTGTCTTACAGCTAATCGAACCCTATTGAAAGTCTTCAGCTAGTTTTGAGTATTATCATTGAGTCAAATGTTTCCAAGTCAATTTTCATGTCGTTATGTGTTCAAGAGAAGATGTTCCTTTGCAAATTTTAGCCTTCAATCACGTCGGCCATCCCTGAGTCAGTCCTTGCAAACTATTTTTCAAAACTTGACACTATGTTTCGTGTCATAGACTTTCCTGTGACGGGTCACTTCCTATCGACTTCACTTCATTATCTAGGAAGTTGATCTAGAAACCTTCAGTACCTTGAAGCATGCATGCCGTAATGGCAGGTTTCTCGCCTTCGATGACAAGTTCTCATGGTTGACCTTTGATCGAATGATTTTATGAGTGTTTGAATTAAGATCACCTATTCGCACTTTATAGATTGTACTGGCAGTACCTTGAGAGCCATTGTCATCATTGGTGGTTTCTCTTATGCTTGTTAACGGTTCATATCATTGACTGATAATCATGTGGTTTCTACCATGTTTGACTTTGAGACATTCAATCACATGGCTAGATTCGTACTTTGGATCGAGGAGATGAAGATCAAGACCCAGGATCTAGTTTCATCAATCCAGGTTGCGAGGAGTTTTATATTAATGATTATGTAGACAAAATCATAAACGGATGGATGCATCCATACTGTGTCTACTATCAATATGATTCTAGAGTTTTTCCCTACTTATTCATTGAGTTAACTTTACTGAGTATGGGAATTCCTATCTCAGTGATGATTATATATACACATTTACATTGTAATCCTTAAATGTTTCTTGCAAGTTTCTGACCATTGTCTCCGATCCGATCTTTAGCATGATAAATCACTTCAATCTTTTAAAAATTATTATACAATTTTTTCACTTTAGGGGGCAATCTGTTACACATCATTTTGTCACCATGACACTTTATCGATATAAACAGATTTATTGCTATCCGTGAACATGTTTTTTTATTGAACTCCCTTAGAGGTCAAACAACCAAAAATACCTTGAAGAAGATGAGAAATTTGGGAAAAATAGCTTTTATATTTTGTTAAGTAGGTCCTACGTGCTTTTCCATAGAATTTTATGTGCATTCGTTGAACTTATCCCTGAAAACAACATAGAACTGCGTTCTTTCTACCACTGTGGACCGCACAGGTGAATTGAAGAAAGTAAAAATAAAAAAAGTACATTCTAGAAACATAGTTGGTTGAATATATCCCAACTGAAAGCTTCCAGGTGATGCCCATTCGAGCTATAACCCTTAAATGATGGATCTTAATCCCTTTCCTCAAGGAACCCTAATCCCTCAATTAGAGGATCTCACCCTCTCCTTTGGATATGAAACTTCTTCCTCTTAGCCTATAAAATGACAGAGGGATTGAAGAGGTCAGAACTCATAGAAGATAAACTTATGCTACTAGTTTGATGCATTTTGGAGGAACCTCACTACATCAAGGCAAAGGTTGTAAGCTCTTCTTTATCTTTGATTAATACAAATGAATACTTTTCCCCACTGAATTGTCTTATTAGAATGATGAATTGTCTAGAATTCTTTAGATGTTCATTAAATAAATTTCAATTCCTAATCTCTTTGATCATTAGGTTAAGTTTGTTTGAATTATTATTTTGCATATGATTTTGATCCTTCTTATGTTTATGGTTGCAGGTTTTATCAAGCATTAATAGGCTGCATCGAGACACAACAAGGGATCTTCATCAAGCATTTTGCTAACATGTAAGAGGCTCATTTACCATCTTTTATATCTATAATTAAAATGAGGTTAACTTAGGAAAATGATCATTTCAATTGTTTGTTTGTTTCTAGTTTCCATCTAGGATATAGGGAGATTTCTCTTGTCAGCAAGAGGGGTTTGTCCGCTATAACACTAGGTTTTATGTTTCAACTATCAAGGTACACCACAATGACGAAAAAGGAAGAGGAGGCTGGGTGAAAAGTGAAGGGAAAGAGGAAGGGCACAACAACATGAGCCCAAGTTTATGACTTTATTATTGATCAATATTATGTGAATAACAATTTAGGTAAAAAATTTAGCCCAATTTCAACCTATTTCTTATCCATAAGCATTTTGACCCAATCCGTGACATAAATTTGTAGGGAAATAATATCATTTATCATTCAAGTAAAAAACATAGGTAAAAAAAAATTGCTTTTTTTTGCTTGAAAAATATCATAACTTCATATTAGCGATACGTTTACGTACACACACACACACACACACACCAATACAAAACTAGGGCTTGTGTGTTTTAGGGTCACAAATGGGATGAAATGTAAGTCACTTTATTGAATGCTACATACATCTATGGAATGTCACATATATGAATATGACATTCCATAGATGTACATAGCATTCAATAAAGTGACTTAAATTTCATCCATTTACGACCTTGAAACACACACAACAATATATAATATATATATATATAATATATAAAATATATAATATATATATAATATATATATATATATATATATATCTATTATATATATATATATACAACTTTCCCCAGGGAAAATCATAATTTTCATTAAGATGTTGAAAATTACATGGTTGTAGATGCTTCTGGAGCGTATGCAATATAGAGTGGCTATTACCAGATATCTGAAAAAAAATATCAAAAATCTATCCCGGGATGGGAGACTGATAAGTAGATACAAAATTACATGTCTGTTAAATATATATACATATAAATAATGAAAATATAAAGTCTGTCTGATATTTGGATCATCAAAATTAGGGCTTGGCTGCCCCATCAAGCTGTTGTCCGTCATATGGTATGTGGAAGTCCTAGTAGAAGTCATAACCTAACTACTCCTGGATCATCCAAATCCCCCGATGCTGGAGCGGGCCATCCTTGGATAGACTATCGGAAATCTGGTTGCGCTCCCTGTAGATGTGATGGCAAGTGATAGTGTCAAATTGTGATTTCAGTAGGTGCACGTGACAAACAGATTGTTGATTGAACCAATTTATGATGAGTTTGGAATCTCCAAAAACCTAAATGTGTCTACATCCCTTCTCGAGAGAAAAGTATAACAAATATATGAGAGTTATGAGTTCAACATAATTGTTTGTTCCATCTCCTAAGCCCATCTGAAATTTGAAAAAATGATTTTCAGTAAGGTGAAGTAGCACGCCCCTACCACAACCATTATGCTTAGCTGATCCATCAAAATATGCCTAGGGAATGTTTCTGTCAATAGTTTTAGCAATGATAGTGCGATGTGGCTGTGGTTAATCATCCTCTAGGATACTATTATATATTGAGATGAGATGAGCATATGCTTGTGTCCAATGAGGAGCGGTTCCCTTAAAGATGAGCTTATTCCTGTGCAGTCATATGCACCAACAGAAGGTTCCTTATTTTTGTAGGTTGCACTATAGACCACCATGATTTCCAAGCTGCTTGAATATTTTCACCATGCCATCTGTTGGATAGTTGAATAAACAAAAGAACAAGATTCTAGAAAGAATTGGTAATAATGCAGTGAAGAAAAGGTGCTCTATTGATTCTGCTGCCTGTCGATAGAGGATGCACCAGGTTTGTCCATGAAATGAGTGCCTCTTTAATTTATCCATTGTGGGAGATTTATTGTGAAGGATACACCACATGAATAACTTAGCTCTAGGTGGTGCCTTCAACTTCCAAATAACGCACCACCACCAGTCAATAATAGGGGGTTTATGATCAGAAAAATAATGGAATAACCATCCTTTGGAGAATAGGATCCATGTAGTGCATGAGCGTAAATGAGCTCATCCTCACCCTCTGTAATCCGAACATGAGATTTAGAAAGAGAATTTGTTTAGGAGATCCAATCATCACATCACTTATCTCGAATACCTAATTGATCAACAAATTTTCAGGCATGATAGAATATAGTGGAGTTGTCCAGATCCGCAATGTGGAAAAGGCGTGAGATACCTGTGCTAAGAGAAAATGTATGAGATCTGGAAGAAGAATATATGCATTCCCACATCCATACCAATGATCCATTCCAATGCGGACCAGGTTGCTAGATCCAATCCTCTAGGCCAATCCATCACGAATGTAGGATATGGAGTTCAAAACTGCTCGCCAGATAGTGGAAATATTATATCTATTCCATGAGGGGCGATTGATCCAATCAAGGAGGTGGAGTGGACTAATATATTTCTGAATGACCACCTCGGTCCATAATTTATTTGCAGTAAGAACTTGCCATCCCATCTTGGAAACAAGTGCTTTTGCAAAGGGATCAAGGTTTTTCATGCCCCGTCCTCCCCATTTATTAGGTAGGGCAATGTGATCCCATCTGACCCATGCATAAGTATGGCCTTCTTGCTTCCCCTTCCATAACAATTTGCAGCATAACTATTGAATTCTAGATAAAATACCTCTTAGAATCCAGGCCAAAGACATCCAATACACCAGTGTTGCTTCTAGAAAATATTTAATAACAGTGAGGTGGCCTGCCCTAGAAAGCCCTTTAGGGTGCCAGATATTCAGTCTCCTTTCTATCTTAGCCACTATCCATATCCAATTAGTAATTTTGTAGTGAATGGGCTTGAGCCTAAATCCAAGGTATTTGAGACCATCTTCAAAGGAGAGGAGTGAGAAAGTAAATATATGATGGGCATAATGTGTTTCATATTGTGAGCATCCAATAGTAGTCATAGTCGATTTTTGTTGATTGCATTCCATTCCAGTAGCTAGGCAGAAGGACTTGAGAACAAAAAAGAAAACTAATGAGTCACCGATCGACCATTAAGGAAAATTAGGACATAATAAAAAAAAACTAGGTGTGAGATAATACATTTATTAGTGATTTTAATACCTTGTAGTTTGCCAAGTCTTCTTTCCTCTGTGATAAGGTGACTCAATCCTTCCGTGACCAACAAAAAAAGAAGGGAAGAGAGAGGAAATCCTTGTCTAAGACCTCGCTTAGCCTGAAAAAATGGAGAGGCAGATCCATTGATAAAGACACTATATGAGACATTGGATATGAAACTCATGATCCAATTGATGAAAGCAATAGGGAATCCCAGATGAGTCAAGAGAATTCTCAAGTATAGCGAGCTGATACGATCAAAGGCCTTTGATAAATCAATATTTAGTATCATACCTTTTAGCCTCTTGATCTTGATAGAGTGAAGAACCTCTTGAGTAGTTCCAATGGCTTCATGGATCTGACGATGATTAAGGAAAGAAAACTGTTTAGGAGAGATGTGGCTAGATAAAATAGGCTTTAGAAGGTTGGCAATGATTTTGGTGATGATATTGTATATGCAATTACAAAGAGATATAGGTCGAAATTCATTAAAGGTTTAAGGGGAATCAGGTTTTGGAATAAAGGAAATGAAGGTCGAATTGAATGAATCATGCATTCGACCACTAACCCTACATTCTTTAATGACCTGAAGAAAATCGTTGCCTAATACTTCAAAGAAGGCTAGATAAAATTCAACCAACCAACCATCCAGCCCAAGACTCTTGTCTTTCTTGAACCATTTGAGAGTTCCTTCCAATTCTCCCATCGATACTGGATTGTTGAGATCCTCAACAACTTCCTGATCAACAAATCTAGAGAAAAATCCAGCTACTTTGATAATCTTTGCTAGAGTAACTTCCTGAGGTGCTTTGAATATTTTACTGAAATGTAATGTGCTGAGAGAGGCCAGTTGATTGAAGGATTGAACCCACTGTCTAATATCATTATCCAAATGCCATATAGTGTTGATAACACAAATACCATTTGAAAAATGATGATAAAAAGTTGTGTTGTCATCCCCAGATTGTAACCATATGGCTCGACTCCTAAGTCAACATGTTAATTCTATATCCTTAAGTATTCTATTCCTCTAAGCTTCAAGGCAAATGAGGTGGTCTTTAGCTTCAACAGAGTCAAAACCTCTTTGATCCACATCTTCTAAATTAGCAAGATCATGTTCAATATTTTTGAGGTTTAGGTCGTCCCTCATCCTTTTGAATTTGGCCCATTCTATTGTTTTCCACTTAAGACATTGAAGTTTTGTAGCAAAGCATTCAGTATGAGACTGATCGGGAGCAAGAGGGTGATATTTCCAGTAGTGAGAGACCATTTTGGTGTACTCCTCATCCTTGAGCCATGTCGCATTAAACTTAAATGGGGCTTTTGGCTTGCGAGCTACTACTACAATCTCAAGGTAGATGGGAGAGTTGTCTGATAATCCTCCTAATCCCACCCATTGTCTGTACAAAGAGAGGCTTCAATAAGTGCTTCTTTAATGAGGAAATGATCCAGTCTTCTGGTGAGCATAATGTCCCCAATTATTCTATTCTGCCAGGTGGTTTGGGGCTAAGCCATGGCGATATCAATGAGGTGGAACTCTTCCAAGAGAAGACCAATGGAATCATATAGTGGGTCAACCTGTGCATTATGCCCCCAATATTCCACATGTCCAATGGAGAAGTTGAGGTATCCCCCAAGATGATGTTGTCGGCTTGCATAAAAGATAAATTGAGAGCATTGTCCCAAAATTCAACTTGATTGTGAGAGGGTCCATAAATGTTAATCAATCTTAGATCCCTCCCAAGATCAGAAGAATAGATGTCAACCCCAATTAATCCATCACCTCCCTAAATGTTGAGAAGCTTGACTGCCTTAGGATTGAAACCAAATGTAATACCACCAGATTTACCACAAATATCTAATGCATGGAATTGCCATCCAGATACAAGGGCTTCAAGGGTAGGGATACTATGGTCAATAAGTCTAAGGGTTTCTTGTAAGAAGATTATGTCCACCCTCTCAATTTCAATAAGTCTCTGAAAGGCTAGTTTTTTTGCAGGACTAGCCAACCCACGGCAATTGAAAGAGAGCCACTTCATGGAGAAACTGAGGAAAGGGTGTTCTTTGATCTAAGGACCCTGTCAATGGATAGTTGTCTACCCTTGGCCACATCCAGTCCATCTTGATGAATAACCTTGGACATATGAGAATGTCTGCCCTTGGTAGATTTGGAGGATTTCAGAAGGGGAACAATACCAAGGCCACAACAAACATCAGATGATGATTTGACTAGGGAGTGAAGGTGATATGGATGGTTCGATCGAGAGACATTCGATGTCTCGGATGAGGGAGCAACAAGTGAAATGTCAGGGATAGCTGGGAGGGTATCAGAGTAGGTGGGAGGGAGGGATACAGAGGGATAAATAAGAGGAGATTTCATAGATGCAGATGATATGAATTGAGATAAAGATCCAAAAAAATGAGAATCAGTAACAAAGGGAGGATAAATATGGGAGGAGGAGAAAGAATTAACCGAAGTGAGGCTTATGACTATCGCGCGAGATCTAGTGATGTAAGGTGAAGGAGGTTGAACCAACTCCAAGCACGATCCATATGGCTAAGCTTTTGATATTGGAGATCGACCAACAACTTTTGGCGGCCGCTTGTCCTATGATCCAATCGACACTTCTGCTCCATTAAAGTCAGACACAGGCTCAAATATAGAGATGGTAGCAATTAGAGGACATTCCTTATATAGGTGTCCACCCTTATGACAACGCCGACACCTAAAAGGCACTCCTTCATAATCAAGAATCTGTAGATGTGTGGTGTTTCTCCACCGAATAGTCAGGTGTTTCTCCAGGCCTTCAGAAGTGTCAAAATGTACCAAGATACACACCATAACCATGTTACCAGATACAATGTAATATTTGTCATAGTCTAGAAATGTCCCGAGCGGGTTCCCAATGCGCTTGAAGATATCTTCAGACCAGAGATGAAGCGACAGGCTAGGCAACTGAACTCAGATGGGACCAGCCCCCAATTTTTGACGATCTGGGTTGAATAATGGAATCCATCACTTGAGAAAAATCGAAGCAAATTCAATATGCCAAAACTTTGATAGGACCCATGTAACATATTCTGGACGCTGAAATTGAAGAGCGAACCATTCGCGAGTTAGGGTGGCCACCGAGGGTAGTTCTTCAAGAAATTGACCCCAGATTTCAATGATCCACTGCCTGAGACGAGCTGAATTATAAGATAGACCCCGGACTCAGCTGACCAAGACTATGTCAGTGGTATCAAGTACATCTCCCATCTGTAGTCTGTCATTGAGGGTTAGTGAGATACCTTTGTTCCCCCGCCTTGATACACTTGGAATTCTTCACAGTACGAGTTGCTTTACTTGTAGGAGGATTGACAGGGACATAAGAGGATGTGCCCTAGTCTTCGCAAACCCTAGTCTCCATGCCCAAATTAGGAGGAGATAAAGAAGAGTCCTCGAAATAGTCAGATGAAAGGGGGAGAAACACTTGATGATTATGAGGAGGATAAAGTGGAAAAGATGGATCATTCGAGGTCGATGTAAGTACACTATGATGACTCAAGTCAAGATGGGAAGAAGGTAGAGAAGCCTCAATGGAAGGGTTACTTAGATGACCCGATGGGATAGAGGAAAGGGTCGGGTCTAGACAAGAAGCGAGAAACTGAAGGGATGCCGAAGAAGGAGGGGAATAGTTAGAAAGAGGAAGAAAGAAAGAGACATTGAGGGAGCCAGAACACGACAAAGAGGATAACTATGGGTTGACTGTCAGATGAGGGATTTGATCGATGATCTAGGGTAAGAAGTAATGGATTCCGAGAAAACCCTAGGGTCACCCGCCAGGAAAGCCGAGAGTTGTAAAATTGCTGATGATGTGTAGACAGGCGGGTGAGGTGGAGTGACCGTCTAGATGGGCATAGATGCATATGGGTCTTCTGAGTAGTCCACCAAATCGTCCTCCATCTCAGTCGATAGATTGCGATGGGAGATCCTTAGGATATTCGGGCAAATCGACAATTTCTGATTCTTCAATATTGTGTCAGCCGATGAGATCCCCATGTGCTAAGAAGCCAAGTAAGAGACCAACAGGGAACACCAGTCACCAAAAGCGGAATGTAGAAACCCTAGCTGTATTCAGTCGAGCGCCCGAGGGTAGCAGCCGCATAGCCCATTTCTCCCCGATCAAGTAACCATATA
>APFE030669930.1:95051-129918 GCA_000404065.3 Pinus taeda | reverse complement strand
TAATTATTTCCTAATGATATCTTTTATCTCAATCCTTATATCTTACCATTATACTAAAATATGATATTAAATATTATAATTTATACCTATATTAAAACTATTGCTCCCTATATATATATAATTCTAATCCCAATGGAAATACTTCACCTTAATCACATTTATATCGTTACATTAATTCCATATGACATGGATATTATAATAGTTTCTCATAAATTCCATACGAAATGAATATTATAATAGTTGGTCATACCTCACTCGGTATCATATATTATGAAGACACTTCAACTCCTCATCTCTCCCCCCTCCCCCGCGGACATATATATTATACTCAATTTAGAATTGACATTCTTCTATATTGATACTTACACACACATATTATATTGATACTTACACACACATATATTATACTCAGGTCACAATTGACATTCGTTTATATTAATATTGAATTCATTATAAAGTTATTAGTATTTTTGGTATACAAATGTTTTTTTTTCTACAGCAAAATCAAATTTTTTATTAAGGAAATAAAAAAGTTACAAAGTAGATGCAACAAAGCATTCTAAAGCAAACTGTGAATCCACCATACGCAGAAAGTGAAACCACATTATATCGAGGAAAGTGGAAAGTGCACTTGCTCAATACTAATAACCATATGAAGTACTAAACATAAACATGGGTTTCTCCAAACATTTGAAGAAAACAACCCATCAACAAAATAATGCAGCAGTTTTGAGAAAAACCAAGTGCCCAACAGTGATATACAACATGTCAACTGAAAGGAGAGAAAAAACACCAACGAAAATTGTATTTCCCCACAACAAAAAGATGAAGATCTATAAAACCATATATAAAAACCGAGCCATTAAATGTATGGAGGATGATCCGACTTGGTGATATGCCCATTGTCAGAATTAATTATATGCCAGGAATCCATAGCCTGCTGTAAACCTTTTTTAGAAAAGTAATCCGCTTCCATGTTCCTTTCCCTGTAAATGTGACATACAGAGAAATCAACAAAGGTTGATTTAATAAAAGAAATTTCTTGTAATATAGGAATCAATGTAAGATTTTGATAGCGCTGCACATTGTTTATCCAATTTATCACATTCATAGAGTCACCAAAAATATGTATTGAATCAATCCCCAACTGTCTTAGCCAACATAAAAGGATTTTCAGAGTTTTTAATTCTGCATAGTTGTTTGAAACAATTCCAATACCCACTAAAGATTTTAGAAGCCTCTGATCATTAATGTGAATGATAATCCTTTCCCCACATCTATCATGAGCATTTGAAGCCCCATAAAATATGCCCATGGGATATCAGGTCTGATATGTTCTTCTTATATGTTCCAAAAATACAATGAGGGAGTGGTTTAAGGAACCAGTTCATAGATAGAGGCATATCGAATAGCAATAGATAGAAAAATGCTTTTGTTTCGAGCCAACCAAATCCCCCAAAAAATAATCGGGGGAATGTTCCTATCATGAGAATCATTTGAAAATGACCACCAATTTTTCTAATCATCCACCAGGGAAATACCATGCCAATGCATGATGATTTTTCTAAGCATCCACTAGGGAAATACCATGCCAATGCATGATGATACCAACAACCTTGAAAAGGATATCCCATGTTCTTAAAGTAAAAGGACAACTTAAAAAAAACTAAGAAATGTTTTCTTCAAAGTTTTTGCATTGAGTACATCATCCCGGTCCATGTTTGTTTCTTTTTTGAAGGTTATCCCAAGCTGGAACTTTGTTCCTGAGAATGCACTAGAAGAAAATTCTGGATTTTGTTGTGCAACCAAGTTTCCACAATGGCTTGTACCACCAATTCCTATCTCCTCCTACCCTTCAATTCATTTGTAAATTGTACCCTAACTTCGAAGCATATATTCCACTAGGAGAGTGGACCCATCGGAGTTCATCTTCCCTTTCCCTTATGCGAACATTTTTTCTCTGCAAATCCATAGTGTAGTCCAGCCAAACACCCTCCCATTGGGGCTAAAGGTTTAAATCCCTATTCGTCTTCCAACCTTGGTTCCAAAAAGATGTGTTTTCCTCATTTGAAATTTGATTGAGAAAGTAAACTCCCTGAGCAACAAGGAACTCCCTCAGATTGCTTGGAAGAGTAAAAGCCTCATTACAACCAACCCAAAGGTCCACTCCCACTCGAACACTAGTACCATTCCCAACAAGCCAAGACAGACCATCAAAAACAATGTCAAAGGACTCAATTGTAGCCTTCCAGATGGTCAAAGAGTTTCTTGAGGACTTTTTGGGGGTTTGCTGCCAAGAATCAAATTCCAAGGGATCAATATATTTCCTTTTTATCACAAATGTCCATAGTTTGTCCTTGGTTAAAAGACTCTAGCTCGATTTTGCATCCAAAGAGCAAGAGAAACATGTAAGATCCTTAATGCCCCATAAACCCCTATCTTTTGGACTAACAATTTTCTCCCAGGCAACCCAGGGGAGTACATTATCTTCCTTCGAGCCCACCCATAAGAAATGACCACAAATTTTCCCGATTAGTGAAAGAAATCCTTTCAGGACCCAAGTAAGAGAAATGCAGTAAACAAGGATAGCCAATGAAACTATTTTTATAAGAACCAGGCGCCCTGCTCTTGAGAGCCACTTAAGACTCCAATGCTTGACACACTTTTCTATTTTTGCAACTAACCATTTCCAGTTCGATTTCCAGTAGGATTCTAGCTTTAGGAGGAACCTGAGGTATTTAAGACTATCCGACAAAGGATTTACTGCAAAAGGAAATAAATATAATGATCTATTTATCTCCACCCCAGGGTACCCATTGTGGGTAATACAGGACTTATGTACATTAATGCTCATCCATGTTTCCTTAAGGAATAATTCCAAAATTATCTTCAGCTGTGATAGATCACCCTTAGACCCATCACAAAACAGTAAAATATCATTCACAATTTCAATTCCTTTAAATTCACCCCTTCTGATAGCAGAATGAATCAATTGGCTCAATCTTTTAGCTACAAAGAGGAACAAAAGGGGCAATAAAGTGCATCTCTGACGAAGACCCCTTTGGCTAGTGAAAAAAGGAGAGGTAGTCCCATTGATGAGAAAAACAAAACTCACATTAATTATACAATCCATGACCCGATTAATAAAACCAATATTGAAACCCAAGTGGGCCATCAAAAGATGTAAGAACATCTAACAAATCTTGTCATAAGCCTTTGAAAGATCAATTTTTACAATCTTTCATTTTTTGTTGTGTCTTTTGATACCGTGTAGAGATTCCTGGGCCACCCCAATGGCTTCATGGATTTTCCGACCCTTAAGGAACTCGAACTGTTCTTGAGAAATGTTTTTTGAAAGTGTAGGTTTTAGGCGTTTTGCAATAGTTTTGGAAATAATTTTGTATGTACAATTGCATAGAGAGATGAGTCTGAAGTCATCGAAACTCTAAGGATCATCGGATTTAGGGATTAAAGACAAGAAGATTGAATTAAGGGGTTCATGCACAAATCCCTTGCTTCTAGACTCCTCCACAAGTCCATCCAGGTCATCCACAATTAGATAAAAAATGCTGGAATAATTCCACCGTCCAACCATTAGGGCACAGGATCTTTTCCTTTTGCATAGAAAAATGAACTCCCTCCACTTCCCCCTTTGATATAAGAGCCATGATGATATCATTATCATCCTCTCAACAAATCTGGGGAAAACTTGTGCCACCTGAATGACTTTGGAAATAGTGGCCTCAGAAGGAGCCTTAAACACAGATTTAAAATGGAAAACACCCATGGAAGCCAACTTGCTAAAAGAATATGCCAATCCCCCATCATCTTTTTTCAATTTCCAAATGGTATTTGAGTTTTTCCTGCCCTTAGCATAGTTCTGGAAAAATTTGGATTTTTCATCCCCAGCCTCAAGGCAAATGGCTCTACTTTTAAGCCTCCATTTTTCTTCAATGTATTTTAGAATCCTATACCTTTCACCCTCCATAGCTTTAATTCTTCCCTTTTTCTCTTTTGTCTTATACCCATCACCTTCCAGAATTTCTAAGCCTCCAGATCAATTTCAATGGTTTTTAGAGCCGCTTCATCCCTTAAAGTTTTTTCTCTTGCCCAAGAGATAGTTGAGTCTTGACTATTTCAATTTTTTAAGCTTCTCCATAAAAGACTGAGCAAGGGATAAACCCTGGGTTCTGTTATGAGATCTCCAAATCTCACGAACCATATTATTGCAAGACATATATTTAGGCTAGGAAGAGTTGAATTTAAAAGGAGATCCAGGCTTCCTACTGACCATTTTAATTCCAAAAAATTGGAAAGTGATCCGAATCAACCCAGATCCAACCTAGTGGTGAAAAAAAGGAATTTGAGCAGCCAAATCTTCTTCAATAAAAAACAGATCTAAAAGTTTTTCCACCTTGCCTCTCCAACCCTCCTATTTCTCCAGGTAGGTTTTTCTTTCAGAAGATCAACATCAATAAGTCTCCCCATCCAAATCTTGTTTAGAAATAAAGCAGCCAAAGGGTCCACCTGAGCATTTTGTCCCCAAGTTTCAAACAAACCTAAAGAAACATTCAGATCCCCTCCAACCACAAGCTTAGATCAATTTAGCACAGATTTAGAAAACAACTTGTTCCAAAAGGGAATGCGTCCCTGGAAAGGACCATAAATGTTGAAAACGGTTAGGTTTGTACAAAGATTCGAGGAGAAAACCTTTGCTCCTAACATCAATTCAGAGCCCCAATAATTTAAGAGTTTTAAGATGCAGTCCTTAAAACCCATAGCTAAAACCCCAGAATTATCACTTGCATCCAATGCCATGAATGTCCAACCAGGGAACATGTTACTCAAATTTTTTATTACATAATCCCCATGACAAAGAGTCTCTTGGAGCATAATTACATCACAACTAACGTTTTTGAATAATTGTTTTAAAGCTAACTTTTTCCGGGGCTAGTAATCCCTCTGCAATTGAAGGACAACAAAATCATTTGGAAACCACCACAGGGTTCATCGCTTCTCTAAGCGACCCTTTGAGGGAGAGTTGTTTCCCATCAGCTATGTCAAGCTTTAATTTTAGTTGGGCCTTTGAAATATTCTTATTCTGACCCCGGGTCTTGGGAGGACCAACAGAGTCATGTATAAAGCCAAGACCACCCATAGGTTCACCATGATGGTCTCTTTTGTCCCGTGGCTGAAGGTTATAATGGGGCTTGTCTAGGAAAATATCAGAATGGAGGGGTAAACCAGAGTCCACAAAAGAGGGTCTAGAAATATTCAAAACCAGAATAGATGTAATGATACTGTCAAGAGCCATAGAAATATTACAACTTTGAGAAAAAACATCAATAGAAGGCCTGGAAGGACCAGCTCGAGAACAGGATCCACATGGGACATCAACAAAATCAAATGAGAAAGAGGAGGGGCAAAAGCGATACCTGCGGGATGAGATGCCTCCACCTCTACCATCTCATCTCGCATATGATCTGTTGTAGGGATATTTGCCTCTTTGGGTGTTGCCAATTGAACCTCCTTGACCAGGATCTGAACCAGAGCCTCTGTCTGTAGTTCACCAGGGTTTGTTGACTGCTCCATAACTTTTTCCTCAGGTTGCTCCAACATTTCTTGTACTGGCTCCACCTTGTTCTTTCTCCGACATATAAACCCCAAAGGGAAATCCCTTTCCAAGTGACCATGTTTGTGGCAATGATGAAATCTATAAGGAAGCTATTCATAGTCGAGCAACTGACTGAGGGAGTAGCCTTCCACTTGTATATACATCATATTTGCCAAACCCTCCCTCGGGTCCAACCTAACCAGGATACGAGCCACCTTTCTTTCCTTAGTCACCTAAAAGGACATATCAGCATCCAGAAAGGTACCCAAAATGTTCCCAATCACCTTGAAAACATCCACTGACCAGAGTTGAGGGGCAAGAGCAGGGAGACACACCCACATGGGAATTTGTCCTAATATTTCTCTTTTAGCATCAAAGAGAGGAGTCCATTTAAAAAGAAATTGAAGCTTTCTAAAAACCCTAGTTCCACTCAAGAACCCAATAAAAAACTTCAACATTAGCGAATCTAACCATGAACCAACCAATGGTTAAGCATATTACCTCCATCTGTCTAACCGACCCTGCACTCCACTTCTTTTTAATCCATTCCATTATGAAATTTACAGTAAATTGTCTTCTCTTTACCCGCCTCACTATGATGTGCTCCAATGCATCCATAGATTCATCCATCTGAATGTCGACCCCTATGATCAAATTTGGTTTCTCCGATTTCTTTATTATCACCTTCCCCTTCTTCCTCTTTAGGCCTGAGGACTGTCCATTAATTGAAGGGGATTTTGAAGTATGTTCATTGTCTTCTTGGATTTCAAACACAGGAAGACCCTCCAACGTCTCATCTGGTACCAAATTGATGTTTGACATAACCTCAAAATCTAGTGCCTTCCTGCCAGAGTTGAGAATGGGGGGATGGATACCCTCCTTAGACCCCTGGGAGCCTAACTCCAATTGACCAACCAGTTCCAAACCCTGGCAGGAAAGGGCTGGAAAACCTAGCACATCATTCCCTGATTCTTTTTGGAGAAGTTGACCCGTAATTGAATTTAACTCTAGAAATAAAACAAAGGAGTTCTCCCCACTACCAGCAGTCTCGACAACTAAGCAAAAATATTTCAAGAGGTTTATGGTGCATTCCAGAGTAGGAATTTTACAGTTTTGTGTTTTGTACAAGCTCAAACCCCTAGCCGATTGTTCAACCCCCAAAACTTCATTTAAAAAGGATTGAAACCCTTCCTTTCTCTTAAGCCCACTACTCCTAATTATATCTTCCAACCCACCCATTAGAAACCCATAACCAAAGGTTGCAGGAGGGGTTTTAGGTCTTACCAATATTTCCATCGACGACCCGACATATTTGCCTGCCAATACTGCACCGTCCTAACCTTTAAGGACTTCAAAATACGGAAACCAACAACCCACCCATGTGGATGGAGGTTTTAACTCCTCCAATAACCCTAGACCACCGCCAAAATGCCATGCCAGCTCCCTACTGCCAATTTTTCCAAGTGGCGGTAGGGAGTTGGAAAGACAACCTTCACTAGATTCCGTTGCGTCGGTTCCAAACCCCATACTGACAAAATATCCTCTGGCATCAGTTCCAAATCCACATAGTCCTTGGGGTTGACTATCTTGCTAACAGTAAAAAGAGAAAAAGACTAAAAAACTAAACACTGAATATATTGACTGGTGAAGAAACTTTGAGTAGCGAAAATGCCGGGAGAGAACCCAATGTGGAGGAACCTCCCAGAAACAATACACCACCGGTAACCTGAAGCCCAAGTGACCAAAAACCTTGATGTGAAAATGAGAAAACCATAACAACACTAGGAAGGTAATATTGTAAAGATGAGTACAAATTGCAGAGGAAAAGCACAGTGAAACCCTAACCGGTCACCCAAACGCATGAAATGAGGGGAAAGAAAAACTATTCCGCTAGAAAACCCTAGCCTCGAAACAATCAAGCATTCCTCAACACCCAGACCGAGGGTGGGGCCAGCATACGCGTGGCTTCCTTGAAACTTGCAAAAACCATTACTCAACTCCACGTTCCTCCATCGCCTGCCTTCAAGGCTAAGACCATTATTACATTTTTTTCTTGGTGTATATATATATATATAATATATTATATATATATATATTATATATATATATATATATTATATATATATATTATATATATAATATAACTCTATATTAGTTCAAACCACTGTGTTTTTATTTAACAAGATTAAATTAGTTGTAAATTATGAGAACATATTTGTCATATAATTTCAAATATTAGATTTAATTAAAATTAAATATGCTGTATAATCTAATTTTAAAATTGCTTTGAGAGTCTCTCAACTCAATATAGAAGAGATGTTGTAATGCTATGGTAAACATTTTGACTCGGTCCAATAAAAAAAAAAAATTAAACTAAAATTAAGAAAAGTCAATTATATATATATTAATGAGTATTTATATTTCATTAGAAAATGATATTTTAACTAATGAAAATATAATATCATTTGAGAACCTAAGTGGGCACACAGAAGATGGATGGAGCTTTGAAGTACTCTACAATGGCTAGGGTTTCACCATAACTGGCTAAATCATGCTCAAATCACGTGGATCTCTTTGCAGATCTTTGTTGCATCCCAAAGAATGTGAATCTTCGTGATTCAACAAAGAAGACAATATATTTTGTAGGAATGGCAGTTGGCCCAACAAGTTTTTTTTTCGGTTTCGTATAGTGCCGTGCTGAAATCCGGAATTGTTCTTCCGATAGTTAAAGATGATCCATCCTTAAATGTTCCTTTTGAGGAGGAAGCCTTTAGTTGTGAGAATTTTATTTTATTGTTATTTATTTATTTTTTTAATTTATTTAATTAATTACCTAATTTATTTTATTTTTATTTATTTATTTTTTTCAGATCAATGTTTGGTTTGCAGGTTTAATGGTTTTTAGCTGTGGTTGAATGATCTTCCTAAATGGATCTCTGAGTCATGGAAACCTCTATGGATAGATGATCAAAATATTTATCCTATGACTAAGAGTTTTTGTTGTTGCTGTTTTTGAAAATATTGAGGATAAGAAGGTCATTTGTGAATCTAGACCATGGTTCTGAGGTAATGTTGGTCTCTTCATACAACCTTGGTCTCCCACGTTTGATATGGTTACGACATCAATCTCCACGACTCCAGTTTCGATAAGGTTTCCAATCCTTCCCCTGCATCTTTGGAATCTCCCATCGTTATCCTCTATTGGGAATGCATTAGGAAAGTTTTATCATTGCAACCCAAAAACTGAAATATTTTTAACGACTACTTATACTCGAATATGTGTGGAGATGGATTTCAATAAGGGGTTTCCTGCCGAGATTAATCTAGTGGCTCAAGAATATGTCCGGGTTCAAAAGATCGATTACAAAAATGTTTCATTTTATGTAGAGTTTGTTATGAAATTGGGAATATAATAAAAAAACGTCCCACGCTTTTAAGTACAAAAGAGTCCATAGAAATAAATAGAGGCCCAAATGGTGCAACAGAGCTAAGAGCGAGCACTATATTGTATACAAAGAAGAAGAGCCTCATGAAAAGAAGGAAGTAGAAGATAAAAATGAAGAAGATATCATCAAAGAAAATGCATCAAAGGAAGCAAAAACTTGTCAGGAAAAAAATAATGTTAGTGAGGACCCTCCAGATTAAATTACCGTGGAAACACAACAAACCCTTATGAAATATGGATCCACCATTGAATCCACAAGGAATAATGTTAGAAAAGAAATTTCTTAGGTAGATCAGGCAGATGAGGAAGATCCTGAAAATAACAACGCTCACTCATTGAAGAGTGAGCCATTCAAATTAGTAGAAAACATAGGTTAGATTCAAGTTGGAAAGAAGGAAAAAAGTATTTTTCCAATGAAAACAAGAAGTCAGTCAAAATCAAATAAAAAAGTAGTGAAAATGGAATGTAAATATATTTAGATATTGGGAGTTTTATAAAATTTTTTAGTTGGAAAGGGATTGAAATTTTTGTATCATGGGGTACTCACTTGAGGGTTTGGATTAAGCTTTCATGCTCAATCTCAAACCTACATGGAAGATGGGTAGTTTTGAATATGTAAAGGTTTAGCCTAGTAACTAGATTAATTTTTAATACAAATCATTACCAATTTCATTAAACAAATGAGTATTTGTATTGCATTAAGTTCATGCCTGGTCACAACAAATACTCAGGGATTACATTGTCTATTATACAATTGCCTCTTATTCTTATTCTTATTATATACTTCTACTACACCTAGTAGGCTACAAAGTTTCATAAAACCGGTTACATTTCTATATAGATATATCTGGCAGTAAGTTGCTAATAACAAACAAAATTTTCCATAATACATATATCATTTTAAGTCTTCACCCCTTTCCTCATGTGTTCGGTTAAAATTCGGGCCCTGATTTAATTTTTGCCAACTTTTAGTGCTTGATTCATGTAAACTAGTATTCAAAAGTTGATTTTGTATATGTAAGTCTACAATCCACCTGCAATCTATTGCTGAAGGGCCTCCATCTCATCCAGTTGCCTGATAATTTGACCTTTAAAGCTCTATATTTCTTCCATTTCATTCACACTCATTTCTAATTGCTTATGTTGTCTCATATTCAACATCATCACATCTATTTGGAAAGATTCCATTTCTACACCAGATGTGCAACTCGTTCTTTACATTTGCAACTATTTAGTCATTCTCTACCATTGTCATTACAAACTTTCTCCTTACCTCATCCCATTTTTCCTTTTCCTATCCTGAGAAATAGGCCACCTATGTCATTGAACTACAGAGAGTCCCCCAAGTCGTCAACTTCTACAAATGCTACAATCTCCCCCAATTCACCTTTAGTGTCATAACATCTTTCCAGAGTCTAGTTGCTAGACCCTCAAGGAACCCGAACTGTTCTTGAGAAATGTTTTTTGAAAGGGTAGGTTTTAGGCGTTTTGCAATAGTTTTGGCAATAATTTTGTATGTACAATTGCATAGAGAGATGGGTCTGAAGTCATCGAAACTCTAAGGATCATCGTATTTAGGGATTAAAGACAAGAAGATTGAATTAAGGGGTTCATGCACAAATCCCCTGCTTCTAGACTCCTCCACCAATCCATCCAGGTCATCCCCAATTAGATAAAAAAATGCTGGAATAATTCCACCGTCCAACCATCAGGGCCCAGGCTCTTTTCCTTTTGCATAGAAAAATGAACTCCCTCCACTTCTCCCTTTGATACAAGAGCCACGATGATATCATTATCATCCTCTCAACAAATCTAGGGAAAACTTGTGCCACCTGAATGACTTTGGAAATAGTGGCTTCAGAAGGAGCCTTAAACACAGATTTAAAATGGAAAACACCCATGGAACCAACTTGCTAAAAGAATATGCCAACCCCCCATCATCATTTTTCAATTTCCAAATGGTATTTGAATTTTTCTTGCCCTTAGCATAGTTGTGGAAAACTTTGGATTTTTCATCCCCAACCTCAAGGCAAATGGCTCTACTTTTAAGCCTCCATTTTTCTTCAATGTATTTTAGAATCCTATACCTTTCACCCTCCATAGCTTTAATTCTTCCCTTTCTCTCTTTTGTCTTATACCCATCACCTTCCAGAATTTCTAAGCCTCCAGTTCAATTTCAATGGTTTTTAGAGCCGCTTCATCCCTTAAAGTTTTTTCTCTTTCCCAAGAGATAGTTGACTGTTTCAATTTTTTAAGCTTCTCCATAAAAGACTAAGCAAGGGATAAACCCTGGGTTCTGTTATGAGATCTCCAAATCTCACGAACCATATTATTGGAAGACATATATTTAGGCTAGGAAGAGTTGAATTTAAAAGGAGATCCAGGCTTCCTACTGACCACTTTTAGTTCCAAAAATTTGGAAAGTGATCCAAATCACCCCTAGATCCAACCCGATGGTGGAAAAAAGGAATTTGAGCAGCCAAATCTTCTTCAATAAAAAAAAGATCTAAAAGTTTTTCCACCTTGCCTCTCCAACCCTCCTATTTCTCCAGGTAGGTTTTTCTTTCAGAAGATCAACATCAATAAGTCTCCCCATCAAAATCTTGTTTAGAAATAAAGCAGCCAAAGGGTCCACCTGAGCATTTTGTCCCCAAGATTCAAACAAACCTAAAGAAACATTGAGATCCCCTCCAACCACAAGCTTAGATCAATTTAGCACAGATTTAGAAAACAACTTGTTCCAAAAGGGAATGCGTCCCTGGAAAGGACAATAAATGTTGAAAAGGGTTAGGTTTGTAAAAAGATCTGAGGAGAAAACCTTTGCTCCTAACATCAATTCAGAGCCCCAAGAATTTAAGAGTTTTAAGATGCAGTCCTTAAAACCCATAGCTAAAACCCCAGAATTATCACTTGCATCCAATGCCATGGATGTCCAACCAGGGAACATGTTACTCAAATTTTTTATTACAGAATCCCCATGACAAAGAGTCTCTTGGAGCATAATTACATCACAACTAACATTTTTGAATAATTGTTTTAAAGCTAACTTTTCTGGGGGCTAGTAATCCCTCTGCAATTGAAGGACAACAAAATCATTTGGAAACCACCACAGGGTTCATCGCTTCTCTAAGCGACCCTTTGAGGGAGAGTTGTTTCCCATCAGCTATGTCAAGCTTTAATTTTAGTTGGGCCTTTGAAATATTCTTATTCTGATCCCGAGTCTTGGGAGGACCAACAGAGTCATGTATAAAGCCAAGACCACCCATAGGTTCATCATGATGGTCTCTTTTGTCCCGTGGCTGAAGGTTATAATGGGGCTTGTCTAGGCAAATATCAGAATGGAGGGGTAAACCAGAGTCCACAAAAGAGGGTCTAGAAATATTTAAAACCAGAATAGATGTAATGATACTGTCAAGAGCCAAAGAAATATTACAACTTTGAGAAAAAACATCAATAGAAGGCCTGGAAGGACCAACTCGAGAATAGGATCCACATGGGACATCAACAAAATCAAATGAGAAAGAGGAGGGGAAAAAGTGATACCCGCGGGATGAGATGCCTCCACCTCTACCATCTCATCTCACATATGATCTATTGTAGGGATTTCTGCCTCTTTGGGTGCTGCCAATTGAACCTCCTTGACCACGATATGAACTGGAGCCTCTGTCTGTAGTTCACCAGGGTTTGTTGACTGCTCCATAACTTTGTCCTCAGGTTGCTCCAACATTTCTTGTACTGGCTCCACCCTGTTCTTTCTCCGACATATAAACCCCAAAGGGAAATCCCTTTCCAAGTGACTATGTTTGTGGCAACTATGAAATCTATAAGGAAGCTATTCATAGTCGAGAAACTGACTGAGGGAGTAGCCTTCCACTTGTATATACATCATATTTGCCAAACCCTCCCTCGGGTCCAACCTAACCAGGATACAAGCCACCTTTCTTTCCTTAGTCACCTAAAAGGACATATCAGCATCCAGAAAGGTACCCAAAATGTTCCCAATCACCTTGAAAACATCCACTGGCCAGAGTTGAGGGGCAAGAGCAGGGAGACACACCCACATGGGAATTTGTCCTAATATTTCTCTTTTAGCATCAAAGAAAGGAGTCCATTTAAAAAAAAATCAACGCCTTCTCAAAACCCTAGTTCCACTAAAGAACCCAATAAAAAACTTCAACATTAGAGAATCTAACCATGAACCAACCCATGGTTAAGCATATTACCTCCATCTGTCTAACCGACCCTGCACTCCATTTCTTTTTAATCCATTCCATTATGAAATTTACTATAAATTGTCTTCCCTTTACCCGCCTCACTATGATGTGCTCCATTGCATCTATAGATTCGTCCATCTGAATGTCGACCTCTATGATCAAATTTGGTTTCTCTGATTTCTTTCTTATCACCTTCCCCTTTTTCCTCTCAGGCCTGAGGACTGACCATTAATTGAAGGGGATTTTGAAGTATGTTCATTGTCTTCTTGGATTTCAAACACAGGAAGACCCTCCAACGTCTCATCTGGTACCAAATTGATGTTCGACATAACCTCAAAATCCAGTGCCTTCCTGCCAGAGTCGAGAATGGGGGGATGGATACCCTCCTTAGACCCCTGGGAGCCCAAGTCCAATTAACCAACCAGTTCCAAACCCTGGCAAGAAAGGGCTGGAAAACCTAACACATCATTCCCTGATTCTTTTTGGAGAAGTTGACCCGTAATTGAATTTAACTCTAGAAATAAAACAAAGGAGTTCTCCCCACTACCAGCAGTCTCGACAACTAAGCAAAAATATTTCAAGAGGTTTATGGTGCATGCTAGAGCAGGAATTTTACAGTTTTGTGTTTTGTACAAGCTCAAACCCCTAGCCGATTTTTCAACCCCCAAAACTTCATTTAAAAAGGATTGCAACCCTTCCTTTCTCTTAAGCCCACTACTCCTGATTATATCTTCCAACCCACCCATTAGAAACACAGAACCAAAGGTTGCAGGAGGGGTTTTAGGTCTTACCAATATTTCCATCGACGACCCGACAGATTTGCCTGCCAATACTGCACCGTCCTAACCTTTAAGGACTTCAAAATCCGGAAACCAACAACCCACCCATGTGGATGGAGGTTTTAACTCCTCCAATAACCCTAGACCACCGCCAAAATGCCATGCCAACTCCTTACTGCCAATTTTTCCAAGTGGCGGTAGGGAATTGGAAAGACAACCTTCACTAGATTCTGTTGGGTCGGTTCCAAACCCCATACTAACAAAATATCCTCCGACATCAGTTCCAAATCCACATAGTCTTTGGGGTTGACTATCTTGCTAACAGTAAAAAGAGAGAAAGACTAAAAAACTAAACACTGAATATATTGACCAATGAAGCAACTTTGAGTAGCGAAAATGCCGGGAGAGAGCCCAATGTGGAGGAACCTCCCAGAAACAATACACCACCGGTAACCTGAAGCCAAAGTGACCAAAAACCCTGAGGTGAATCCGAGAAAACCATAACAACGCGAGGAAAGTAATATTGTAAGGATGAGTAAAAACTGTAGAGGAAAAGCATAGTGAAACCCTAACTGGTTACCCAAACACATGAAATTAGGGGAAAGAAAAACTATTCCGCCAGAAAACCCTAGCCTCGAAACAATCAAGCATTCCTCAACACCCAGACCGAGGGTGGGGCCAGCATACGAGTGGCTTCCTCGAAACTTGCAAAAACCATTACTCAACTCCACGTTCCTCCGTCGCCCGCCTTCAAGGCTAAGACCATTATTACATTTTTCTTTTTCTGGTATATTAAATTAATATATATATATTTTTTTTTAAGTTCAACATTGTGTTAATTTAACAAGAATTAAATTAGTGTAAATTATGAGAAATAATATTGTCATATAATTCATATTAGATTTATTAATTAAATAAAATGGTACTAATTAATTTTATTGCAAATTGAGAGTCTCTCAAAATCAATATAGAAGGATGTTGTAAATGGCCTATGAAATCAATTTTGACTCGGTCAAATTAAAATAAAAAAAATTAAAACTAAAATTAAGAAAAGCAAATAATATATATTTTAATTTCATTAGAAAATGGATATTTTAACTAATGAAAATATATAAATATATATATGATATAATATATATTATTAAATATATATATTAATGAGTATTTATATTTCATTAGAAAATGATATTTTAACTAATGAAAATATAATATCATTTGAGAACCTAAGTGGGCACACAGAAGATGGATGGAGCTTTGAAGTACTCTACAATGGCTAGGTTTCGCCATAGCTGGCTAAATCATGCTCAAATCACGTGGATCTCTTTGCAGATCTTTGTTGCATCCCGAAGAATGTGAATCTTCGTGATTCAACAAAGAAGACAATATATTTTGTAGGAATGGCAGTTGGCCCAACAAGCTCTTTTTTGGTTTCGTATAGTGCCGTGCTGAAATCCCGATTTGTTCTTCCAATAGTTCAAGAAGATCCATCCTTAAATGTTCCTTTTGAGGAGGAACCCTTTAGTTGTGAGAATTCTATTTTATTTTATTGTTATTTATTTATTTATTTAATTAATTTAATTAATTAACTAATTTATTTTATTTTTATTTATTTATTTTTTCAGATCAATGTTTGGTTTGCAGGTTTAATGGTTTTTAGTTGTGGTTGAACGATCTTCCTAAATGGATCTCTGAGTCGTGGAAACCTCTATTGATAGATGATCAAAATATTTATCCTATGATTAAGAGTTTTTGTTGTTGTTGTTTTTGACAATATTGAGGATAAGAAGGTTATTTGTGAATCTAGACCATGGTTCTGGGGTAATGTTGGTCTCTTCATACAACCTTGGTCTCCCACTTTTGATATGGTTATGACATCAATCTCCACGACTCTAGTTTCGATAAGGTTTCCAATCCTTCCCCTGCATCTTTGGAATCTCCCGTCGTTATCCTCTATTGGGAATGCATTAGGAAAGTTTTATCACTACAATCCAAAAACTGAAATATTTTTAAATAGTACTTATACTCGAATATGTGTGGAGATGGATTTAAATAAGGGGTTTCCTGCCGAGATTAATCTAGTGGCTCAAGAATATGTCCGGGTTCAAAAGATCGATTATAAAAATGTTTCATTTTTATGTAGAGTGTGTTATGAAATTGGGAATATAATAAAAAAACGTCCCAAGATTTTAAGTACAAAAGAGTCCATAGAAATAAATAGAGGCCCAAATGGTGCGACAGAGCTAAGAGCGAGCACTATATTGTATACAAAGAAGAAGAGCCTCATGAAAAGAAGGAAGTAGAAGATAAACATGAAGAAGATATCATCAAAGAAAATGAATCAAAGGTAGCAAAAACTTGTTAGGAAAAAAATAATGTTAGTGAGGACCCTCCAGATTAAATTACCGTGGAAACACAACAAACCCTTATGAAATATGGATCCACCATTGAATCCACAAGGAATAATGTTAGAAAAGAAACTTCTTAGGTGATCAGGCAGATGAGGAAGATCCTGAAAATAACAACGCTCACTCATTGAAGAGGGAGCCATTCAAATTAGTAGAAAACATAGGTTAGATTCAAGTTGGAAAGAAGGAAAAAAGTATTTTGCCAATGAAAACAAGAAGTCAGTCAAAATCAAATAAAAAAGTAGTGAAAATGGAATGTAAATGTATTTAGTATTGGGTGTTTTCTAGAAATATTTAGTTGGAAAGGGATTGAAATTTTTGTATCATGGGGTACTCACTTGAGGGTTTGGATTAAGCTTTCATGCTCAATCTCAAACCTGCAAGGAAAATGGGTAATTTTGAATATGTAAAGGTTTAGCCTAGTCACTAGATTAATTTTTAATACAAATCATTACCAATTTCATTAAACAAATGAGTATTTGTATTGCATTAAGTTCATGCCTGGTCACAACGAATACTCAGGGATTACATTGTCTATTATACAATTGCCTCTTATTCTTATTCTTATTATATACTTCTACTACACCTAGTGGGCTACAAAGTTTCAAAAAATTGGCTACATTTCTATATAGATATATCTGGCAGGAAGTTGCTAATAACAAACACAATTTGCCATAATACATATATCATTTTAAGTCTTTACCCCTTTCCTCAGGTGTTTGGTTAAAATTTGGGCCCTGATTTAATTTCTGCCAACTTTTAGTGCTTGATTCATGTAAACTAGTATTCAAAAGTTGATTTTGTATATGTAAGTCTACAATCCACATGCAATCTATTGCTGAAGGGCCTCCATCTCATCCAGTTGCCTGATAATTTGACCTTTAAGGCTCTATATTTCTTCCATTTCATTCACACTCATTTCTAATTGCTTATGTTGTCTCATATTCAACATCATCACATCTATTTGGAAAGATTCCATTTCTACACCAGATGTGCAACTCGTTCTTTACATTTGCAACTATTTAGTCATTCTCTACCATTGTCATTACAAACTTTCTCCTTACCTCATCCCATTTTTCCTTTTCCTATCCTGAGAAATAGGCCACCTATGTCATTGAACTACACAGAGTCCCCCAAGTCGTCAAATTCTACAAATGATACAATCTCCCCCAATTAACCTTTAGTGTCATAACATCTTTCCAAAGTCTAGCTGCTAGACCCTCAAGGAACCCGAACTGTTCTTGAGAAATGTTTTTTGAAAGGGTAGGTTTTAGGCGTTTTGAAATAGTTTTGGCAATAATTTTGTATGTACAATTGCACAGAGAGATGGGCCTGAAGTCATAGAAACTCTAAGGATCATCGGATTTAGGGATTAAAGATAGGAAGATTGAATTAAGGGGTTCATGCACAAATCCCCTGCTTCTAGACTCCTCCACCAGTCCATCCAGGTCATCCCCAATTAGATAAAAAAATGCTGGAATAATTCCACCATCCAACCATCACTGCCCAGGCTCTTTTCGTTTTGCATAGAAAAATGAACTCTCTCCACTTCCCCCTTTGATACAAGAGCCATGATGATATCATTATCATCCTCTCAACAAATCTGGGGAAAACTTGTGCCACCTGAATGACTTTGGAAATAGTGGCCTCAGAAGGAGCCTTGAACACAGATTTAAAATGGAAAACACCCATGGAAGCCAACTTGCTAAAAGAATATGCCAACCCCCCATCATCTTTTTTCAATTTCCAAATGGTATTTGAGTTTTTCCTGCCCTTAGCATAGTTCTGGAAAAATTTGGATTTTTCATCCCCAGCCTCAAGGCAAATGGCTCTACTTTTAAGCCTCCATTTTTCTTCAATGTATTTTAGAATCCTATACCTTTCACCCTCCATAGCTTTAATTCTTCCCTTTTTCTCTTTTGTCTTATACCCATCACCTTCCAGAATTTCTAAGCCTCTAGTTCAATTTCAATGGTTTTTAGAGCCGCTTCATCCCTTAAAGTTTTTTCTCTTGCCCAAGAGATAGTTGACTGTTTCAATTTTTTAAGCTTCTCCATAAAATACTGAGCAAGGGATAAACCCTGGGTTCTGTTATGAGATCTCCAAATCTCACGAACCATATGATTGCAAGACATGTATTTAGGCTAGGAAGAGTTGAATTTAAAAGGAGATCCAGGCTTCCTACTGACCACTTTTAGTTCCAAAAATTTGGAAAGTGATCCAAATCACCCCCAGATCCAACCCAGTGGTGAAAAAAAGGAATTTGAGCAGCCAAATCTTCTTCAATAAAAAAAAGATCTAAAAGTTTTTCCACCTTGCCTCTCCAACCCTCCTATTTCTCCAGGTAGGTTTTTCTTTTAGAAGATCAACATCAATAAGTCTCCCCATCCAAATCTTGTTTAGAAATAAAGCAGCCAAAGGGTCCACCTGTGCATTTTGTCCCCAAGATTCAAACAAACCTAAAGAAACATTGAGATCCCCTCCAACCACAAGCTTAGATCAATTTAGCACGGATTTAGAAAACAACTTGTTCCAAAAGGGAATGCGTCCCTAGAAAGGATCATAAATGTTGAAAAGGGTTAGGTTTGTACAAATATCCGAGGAGAAAACCTTTGCTCCTAACATCAATTTAGAGCCCCAAGAATTTAAGAGTTTTAAGATGCAGTCCTTAAAACCCATAGCTAAAACCCCAGAATTACCACTTGCATCCAATGCCATGAATGTCCAACCAGAGAACATGTTACTCAAATTTTTTATTACAGAATCCCCATGACAAAGAGTCTCTTGGAGCATAATTACATCACAACTAACGTTTTTGAATAATTGTTTTAAAGCTAACTTTTTCCGGGGGCTAGTAATCCCTCTGCAATTGAAGGACAAAAAAATCATTTGGAAACCACCACAGGGTTCATCGCTTCTCTAAGTGACCCTTTGAGGGAGAGTTGTTTCCCATCAGCTATGTCAAGCTTTACTTTTAGTTGGGCCTTTGAAATATTCTTATTCTGACCTCGGGTCTTGGGAGGACCAACAGAGTCATGTATAAAGCCAAGACCACCCATAGGTTCATCATGATGGTCTCTTTTGTCCCGTGGATGAAAGTTATAATGGGGCTTGTCTAGGAAAATAATAGAATGGAGGGGAAACCAGAGTCCGCAAAAGAGGGTCTAGAAATATTTAAAACCATAATAGATGTAATGATACTGTCAAGAGCCAAAGAAATATTACAACTTTGAGAAAAAACATCAATAGAAGGCCTGGAAGGACCAGCTCGAGAATAGGATCCACATGGGACATCAACAAAATCAAATGAGAAAGAGGAGGGGCAAAAGTGATACCCGCGGGATGAGATGCCTCCACCTCTACCATCTCATCTCGCATATGATCTGTTGTAGGGATATCTGCCTCTTTGGGTGCTGCCAATTGAACCTCCTTGACCACGATTTGAACCGGAGCCTTTGTCTGTAGTTCACCAGGGTTTGTTGACTGCTCCATAACTTTGTCCTCAGGTTGCTCCAACATTTCTTGTATTGGCTCCACCCTGTTCTTTCTCCGACATATAAACCCCAAAGGGAAATCCGTTTCCAAGTGACCATGTTTGTGGCAGCGATGAAATCTATAAGGAAGCTATTCATAGTCGAGCAACTGACTGAGGGAGTAGCCTTCCACTTGTATATACATCATATTTGCCAAACCCTCCCTCAGGTCCAACCTAACCAGGATATGAGCCACCTTTCTTTCCTTAGTCACCTAAAAGGACATATCAGCATCCAGAAAGGTACCCAAAATGTTCCCAATCACCTTGAAAACATCCACTAACCAGAGTTGAGGGGCAAGAGCAGGAGACACACCCACATGGGAATTTGTCCTAATATTTCTCTTTTAGCATCAAAGAGAGGAGTCCATTTAAAAAAAAAATCGAAGCTTTCTCAAAACCCCAGTTCCACTCAAGAACCCAATAAAAAACTTCAACATTAGAGAATCTAACCATGAACCAACCCATGATTAAGCATATTACCTCCATCTGTCTAACTGACCCTGCACTCCACTTCTTTTTAATCCATTCCATTATGAAATTTACAGTAAATTGTCTTCCCTTTACCCGCCTCACTATGATATGCTCCAATGCATCCATAGATTCGTCCATCTGAATGCCGACCCCTATGATCAAATTTGGTTTCTCCGATTTCTTTCTTATCACCTTCCCCTTCTTCCTCTTCAGGCCTGAGGACTGACCTAATTGAAGGGGATTTTGAAGTATGTTCATTGTCTTCTTGGATTTCAAACACAGGAAGACCCTCCAACGTCTCATCTGGTACGAAATTGATGTTTGACATAACCTCAAAATCCAGTGCCTTCCTGTCAGAGTCGAGAATGGGGGGATGGATACCCTCCTTAGACCCCTAGGAGCCCAACTCCAATTGACCAACCCATTCCAAACCCAGGAAAGAAAGGGCTGGAAAACCTAGCACATCATTCCCTGATTCTTTTTGGAGAAGTTGACCCGTAAATGAATTTAACTCTAGAAATAAAACCAAGGAGTTCTCCCCACTACCAACAGTCTCGGCAATTAAGCAAAAATATTTCAAGAGGTTTATGGTGCATGCCAGAGCAAGAATATTACAGTTTTGTGTTTTGTACAAGCTTAAACCCCTAGCCGATTGTTCAACCCCCAAAACTTCATTTAAAAAGGATTGCGACCCTTCCTTTCTCTTAAGTCCACTACTCCTGATTATATCTTCCAATTGTAGAATTGAGACTTCTGTGATTTGTCATCGTTGTAAGGAGAGCTTTAGCATGAATCACATAAGAAAGATTTTTGCCAACGCGTTTCGAACCAACCAATGTGGTTCATCATCAGGACAAGTTGAAAGCATAGATCCAGCCCAGTGTGTTAAATAGTATAAGCAGAGACTCCAACGGCTAAAACCCTCTAACGACAACTTTGACATTCAAGGACCCAGGTCAAACTACCTCAAATAAATTTAAGATAAAATACTATATCTTCCAACCCACCCATTAGAAACCTAGAACCAAAGGTTGCAGGAGGGGTTTTAGGTCTTACCAATATTTCCATCGACGACCCGACAGATTTGCCTGCCAATACTGCACCGTCCTAACCTTTAAGGACTTCAAAATCCGGAAACCAACAACCCACCCTTGTGGACGGGGGTTTTAACTCCTCCAATAACCCTAGACCACCGCCAAAATGCCATGCCAGCTCCCTACTGCCAATTTTTCCAAGTGGCAGTAGGGAGTTGGAAAGACAACCTTCACTAGATTCCGTTGCGTCGGTTCCAAACCCCATACTGACAAAATATCCTCTAGCGTCAGTTCCAAATCCACATAGTCCTTGGGGTTGACTATCTTGCTAACAGTAAAAAGAGAAAAAAACTAAAAAACTAAACACTGAATATATTGACCGGTGAAGCAACTTTGAGTAGTGAAAATGCCAGGAGAGAACCCAATGTGGAGGAACCTCCCAGAAACAATACACCACCGGTAACCTGAAGCCGAAGTGACCAAAAACCATGAGGAGAAATCGAGAAAACCATAACAACGCGAGGAAGGTAATATTGTAAGGATGAGTAAAAATTGCATAGGAAAAGCACAGTGAAACCCTAACCGGTCACCCAAACGCATGAAATGAGGGGAAAGAAAAACTATTCCGCCAGAAAACCCTAGCCTCGAAACAATCAAGCATTCCTCAACACCCAGACCGAGGGTGGGGCCAGCATACGCGTGGATTCCTCGAAACTTGCAAAAACCATTACTCAACTCCACGTTCCTCCATCGCCCGGCTTCAAGGCTAAGACCATTATTACATTTTTCTTGGTGTATATATATATATATATATATTAGTTCAACCATTGTGTTTATTTAACAAGATTAAATTAGTTGTAAATTATGAGAATAATATTTGTCATATAATTTCATATTAGATTTATTAAATTAAATATGTTGTATAATCTAATTTTATTGCGTTGAGAGTCTCTCAAACTCAATATAGAAGAGATGTTGTAATGCTATGTAAACATTTTGACTCGGTCAAATTAAAATAAAAAAAATTAAAACTAAAATTAGAAAAGTCAAATTATATATATATTAATGAGTATTTATATTTCATTAGAAAATGATATTTTAACTAATGAAAATATAATATCATTTGAGAACCTAAGTGGGCACACAGAAGATGGATGGAGCTTTGAAGTACTCTACAATGGCTAGGGTTTCGCCATAGCTGGCTAAATCATGCTCAAATCACATGGATCTCTTTGCAGATCTTTGTTGCATCCCAAAGAATGTGAATCTTCGTGATTCAACAAAGAAGACAATCTATTTTGTAGGAATGGCAGTTGGCCCAACAAGCACTTTTTCGGTTTCGTGATAGTGTCGTGCTGAAATCCGGATTTGTTCTTCCGACAGTTCAAGAAGATCCATCGTTAAATGTTCCTTTTGAGGAGGAAGCCTTTAGTTGTGAGAATTTTATTTTATTTTATTGTTATTTATTTATTAATTAATTAACTAATTTATTTTATTTATTTATTTTTCAGATCAATGTTTGGTTTGCAGGTTTAATGGTTTTTAGCTGTGGTTGAACGCTCTTCCTAAATGGATCTCTGAGTCATGGAAACCTCTATTGATAGATGATCAAAATATTTATCCTATGACTAAGAGTTTTTGTTGTTGTTGTTTTTGACAATATTGAGGATAAGAAGGTTATTTGTGAATCTAGACCATGGTTCTGGGGTAATGTTGGTCTCTTCATACAACTTTGGTCTCCCACCTTTGATATGGTTACGACATCAATCTCCACGACTCCAGTTTCGATAAGGTTTCCAATCCTTCCCCTGCATCTTTGGAATCTCCTATCGTTATCCTCTATTGGGAATGCATTAGGAAAGTTTTATCATTGCAACCCAAAAACTGAAATATTTTTAAAGAGTACTTATACTCGAATATGTGTGGAGATGGATTTCAATAAGGGGTTTCCCGCCGAAATTAATCTAGTGGCTCAAGAATATGTCTTGGCTCAAAATATCGATTATAAAAATGTTTCATTTTTATGTAGAGTGTGTTATGAAATTGGCAATATAATAAAAAAACGTCCCAAGCTTTTAAGTACAAAAGAGTCCATAGAAATAACTAGAGGCCCAAAAGGTGCAACAGAGCTAAGAGCGAGCACTATATTGTATACAAAGAAGAAGAGCCTCATGAAAAGAAGGAAGTAGAAGATAAACATGAAGAAGATATCATCAAAGAAAATGCATCAAAGGTAGCAAAAACTTGTCAGGAAAAAAATAATGTTAGTGAGGACCCTCCAGATTAAATTACCGTGGAAACACATCAAACCCTTATGAAAGATGGATCCACCATTGAATCCACAAGGAATAATGTTAGAAAAGAAACTTCTTAGGTAGACCAGGCAGATGAGGAAGATCCTGAAAGTAACAACGCTCACTCATTGAAGAGTGAGCCATTCAAATTAGTAGAAAACATAGGTTAGATTCAAGTTGGAAAGAAGGAAAAAAGTATTTTGCCAATGAAAGCAAGAAGTCAGTCAAAATCAAATAAAAAAGTAGTGAAAATGGAATGTAAATGTATTTAGATATTGGGAGTTTTCTAGAAATTTTTTAGTTTGAAAGGGATTGAAATTTTTGTATCATGGGGTACTCACTTGAGGGTTTGGATTAAGCTTTCATGCTCAATCTCAAACCTGCAAGGAAGATGGGTAGTTTTGAATATGTAAAGGTTTAGCCTAGTAACTAGATTAATTTTTAATACAAATCATTACCAATTTCATTAAACAAATGAGTATTTGTATTGCATTAAGTTCATGCCTGGTCACAACGAATACTCAGGGATTACATTGTCTATTATACAATTGCCTTTTATTCTTATTCTTATTATATACTTCTACTACACCTAGTGGGCTACAAAGTTTCATAAAACTGGTTACATTTCTATATAGATATATCTGGCAGTAAGTTGCTAATAAAAAACAAAATTTGCCATAATACATATATCATTTTAAGTCTTCACCCCTTTCCTCATGTGTTCGGTTAAAATTTGGGCCCTGATTTAATTTCTGCCAACTTTTAGTGCTTGATTCATGTAAACTAGTATTCAAAAGTTGATTTTGTATATGTAAGTCTACAATCCACATGCAATCTATTGCTGAAGGGCCTCCATCTCATCCAGTTGCCTGATAATTTGACCTTTAAGGCTCTATATTTCTTCCATTTCATTCACACTCATTTCTAATTGCTTATGTTGTCTCATATTCAACATCATCACATCTATTTGGAAAGATTCCATTTCTACACCAGATGTGCAACTCGTTCTTTACATTTGCAACTATTTAGTCATTCTCTACCATTGTCATTACAAACTTTCTCCTTACCTCATCCCATTTTTCCTTTTCCAATCCTGAGAAATAGGCCACCTATGTCACTGAACGACACAGAGTCCCCCAAGTCGTCAACTTCTACAAATGCTACAATCTCCCCCAATTCACCTTTAGTGTCATAACATCTTTCCAAAGTCTAGCTGCTAGACCCTCAAGGAACCCGAACTGTTCTTGAGAAATGTTTTTTGAAAGGGTAGGTTTTAGGCATTTTGCAATAGTTTTGGCAATAATTTTGTATGTACAATTGCACAGAGAGATGGGTCTGAAGTCATCGAAACTCTAAGGATCATCAGATTTAGGGATTAAAGACAAGAAGATTGAATTAAGGGGTTCATGCACAAATCCCTTGCTTCTAGACTCCTCCACCAGTCCATCCAGGTCATCCCCAATTAGATAAAAAAATGCTGGAATAATTCCACCGTCCAACCATTAGGGCCCAGGCTCTTTTCCTTTTGCATAAGAAAATGAACTCCCTCCACTTCCCCCTTTGATACAAGAGCCATGATGATATCATTGTCATCCTCTCAACAAATCTGGGGAAAACTTGTGCCACCTGAATGACTTTGGAAATAGTGGCCTCAGAAGGAGCCTTAAACACAGATTTAAAATGGAAAACACCCATGGAAGCCAACTTGCTAAAAGAATATGCCAACCACCCATCATCTTTTTTCAATTTCCAAATGGTATTTGAGTTTTTCCTGCCCTTAGCATAGTTCTGGAAAATTTGGGTTTTTCATCCCCAGCCTCAAGGCAAATGGCTCTACTTTTAAGCCTCCATTTTTCTTCAATGTATTTTAGAATCCTATACCTTTCACCCTCCATAGCTTTAATTCTTCCCTTTTTCTCTTTTGTCTTATACCCATCACCTTCCAGAATTTCTAAGCCTCCAGATCAATTTCAATGGTTTTTAGAGCCGCTTCATCACTTAAATATTTTTGTCTTGCCCAAGAGATAGTTGACTGTTTCAATTTTTTAAGCTTCTCCATAAAAGACTGAGCAAGGGATAAACCCTGGGTTCTGTTATGAGATCTCCAAATCTCACGAACCATATTATTGCAAGACATATATTTAGGCTAGGAAGAGTTGAATTTAAAAGGAGATCCAGGCTTCCTACTGACCACTTTTAGTTCCAAAAATTTGGAAAGTGATCTGAATCACCCCCAGATCCAACCCGGTGGTGAAAAAAAAGAATTTGAGTAGCCAAATATTCTTCAATAAAAAACAGATCTAAAAGTTTTTCCACCTTGCCTCTCCAACCCTCCTGTTTCTTAGGGTAGGTTTTTCTTTCAGAAGATCAACATCAATAAGTCTCCCCATCCAAATCTTGTTTAGAAATAAAGCAACCAACCTCCAACCACATGCTTAGATCGATTTAGCACAGATTTAGAAAACAACTTGTTCCAAAAGGGAATGCGTCCCTGGAAAGGACCATAAATGTTGAAAAGGGTTAGGTTTGTACAAAGATCCGAGGAGAAAACCTTTGCTCCTAACATCAATTCAGAGCCCCAAGAATTTAAGAGTTTTAAGATGCAGTCCTTAAAACCCATAGCTAAAACCCCAGAATTATCACTTGCATCCAATGCCATGAATGTCCAACCAGGGAACATGTTACTCAAATTTTTTATTACAGAATCCCCATGACAAAGAGTCTCTTGGAGCATAATTACATCACAACTAACGTTTTTGAATAATTGTTTTAAAGCTAACTTTTTCCGGGGGCTAGTAATTCATCTGCAATTTAAGGACAACAAAATCATTTGGAAACCACCACAGGGTTCATCGCTTCTCTAAGCGACCCTTTGAGGGAGAGTTGTTTCCCATCAGCTATGTTAAGCTTTACTTTTAGTTGGGCCTTTGAAATATTCTTATTCTGACCCCGGGTCTTGGGAGGACCAACAGAGTCATGTATAAAGACAAGACCACCCATAGGTTCATCATGATGGTCTCTTTTGTCCCATGGCTGAAGGTTATAATGGGGCTTGTCTAGGCAAATATCAGAATGGAGGGGTAAACCAGAGTCCACAAAAGAGGGTCTAGAAATATTTAAAACTAGAATAGATGTAATGATATTGTCAAGAGCCAAAGAAATATTACAACTTTGAGAAAAAACATCAATAGAAGGCCTGGAAGGACCAACTCGAGAATAAGATCCACATGGGACATCAACAAAATCAAATGAGAAAGAGGAGGGGCAAAAGTGATACCCGTGGGATGAGATGCCTCCACCTCTACCATCTCATCTCACATATGATCTGTTGTAGGGATATCTGCCTCTTTGGGTGCTGCCAATTGAACCTCCTTGACCACGATCTGAACTGGAGCCTCTGTCTGTAGTTCAGCAGGGTTTGTTGACTACTCCATAACTTTGTCCTCAGGTTGCTCCAACATTTCTTGTATTGGCTCCACCCTGTTCTTTCTCCGACATATAAACCCCAAAGGGAAATCCCTTTCCAAGTACCATGTTTGTGGCAACGATGAAATCTATAAGGAAGCTATTCATAGTCGAGCAACTGACTGAGGGAGTAGCCTTCCACTTGTATATACATCATATTTGCCAAACCCTCCCTCGGGTCCAACCTAACCAGGATACGAGCCACCTTTCTTTCCTTAGTCACCTAAAAGGACATATCAGCATCCAAAAAGGTACCCAAAATGTTCCCAATCACCTTGAAAACATCCACTGACCAGAGTTGAGGGGCAAGAGCAGGGAGACACACCTACATGGGAATTTGTCCTAATATTTCTCTTTTAGCATCAAAGAGAGGAGTCCATTTAAAAAAAAAATTGAAGCTTTCTCAAAACCCCAGTTCCACTCAAGAACCCAATAAAAAACTTCAACATTAGAGAATCTAACCATGAACCAACCCATGGTTAAGCATATTACCTCCATCTGTCTAACCGACCCTGAACTCCACTTCTTTTTAATCCATTCCATTATGAAATTTACAGTAAATTGTCTTCCCTTTCCCCGCCTCACTATGATGTGCTCCAATGCATCCATAGATTCGTCCATCTGAATGTCGACCCCTATGATCAAATTTGGTTTCTCCGATTTCTTTCTTATCACCTTCCCCTTCTTCCTCTTCAGGCCTCAGGACTGACCATTAATTGAAGGGTATTTTGAAGTATGTTCATTGTCTTCTTGGATTTCAAACACAAGAAGACCCTCCAACGTCTCATCTGGTACGAAATTGATGTTCGACATAACCTCAAAATCCAGTGCCTTCCTGTCAGAGTCGAGAATGGGGGGATGGATACCCTCCTTAGACCCCTGGGAGCCCAACTCCAATTGACCAACCAGTTCCAAACCCTGGCAAGAAAGGGCTGGAAAACCTAGCACATCATTCCCTGATTCTTTTTGGAGAAGTTGACCCGTAATTGAATTTAACTCTAGAAATAAAACAAAGGAGTTCTACCCACTACCAACAGTCTCGGCAACTAAGCAAAAATATTTCAAGAGGTTTATGGTGCATGCTAGAGCAGGAATTTTACAGTTTTTTGTTTTGTACAAGCTCAAACCCCTAACCGATTGTTCAACCCCCAAAACTTCATTTAAAAAGGATTGCAACCCTTCCTTTCTCTTAAGCACACTACTCCTGATTATATCTTCCAACCCACCCATTAGAAACCCAAAACCAAAGGTTGCAGGAGGGGTTTTAGGTCTTACCAATATTTCCATCAACGACCCGACAGATTTTCCTACCAATACTGCACCATCCTAACCTTTAAGGACTTCAAGATCCGGAAACCAACAACCCACCCTTGTGGATGGAGGTTTTAACTCCTCCAATAACCATAGACCACCGCCAAAATGCCATGCCAGCTCCCTACTGCCAATTTTTCCAAGTGGCGGTAGGGAGTTGGAAAGACAACCTTCACTAGATTCTGTTGCGTCGGTTCCAAACCCCATATTGACAAAATATCCTTCGGCGTCAGTTCCAAATCCACATAGTCCTTGGGGTTGACTATCTTGCTAACAGTAAAAAGAGAAAAAGACTAAAAAACTAAACACTGAATATATTGACTGGTGAAGAAACTTTGAGTAGCGAAAATGCCGGGAGAGAACCCAATGTGGAGGAACCTCCCAGAAACAATACACCACCGGTAACATGAAGCCCAAGTGACCAAAAACCCTAAGGTGAAACCGAGAAAACCATAACAATGCGAGGAAGGTAATATTGTAAGGATGAGTAAAAACTGCAGAGGAAAAGCACAGTGAAACCCTAACCGGTCACCCAAACGCATGAAATGAGGGGAAAGAAAAACTATTCCGCCAGAAAACCTTAGCCTCGAAACAATCAAGCATTCCTCAACACCCAGACCGAGGGTGGGGCCAGCATACGCGTGGCTTCCTCGAAACTTGCAAAAACCATTACTCAACTCCACGTTCCTCCATCGCCTGCCTTCAAGGATAAGACCATTATTACATTTTTCTTGGTGTGTGTATATATTATATATATATATATATATTAGTTCAACCATTGTGTTTTATTTAACAAGAATTAAATTATTGTAAATTTATGAGAATAATATTTGTCATATAATTTCATATTAGATTATAAATTAAATATGTTTGTATAACTAATTTTATTGGTTGAGAGTCTCTCAAACTCAATATAGAAGAGATGTTGTAATGTTATGTAAAACATTTTGACTCGGTTAAATTAAAATAAAAAAATTAAAACTAAAATTAGAAAAGTCAAATTATATATATATTAATGAGTATTTATATTTCATTAGAAAATGATATTTTAACTAATGAAAATATAATATCATTTGAGAACCTAAGTGGGCACACAGAAGATGGATGGAGCTTTGAAGTACTCTACAATGGCTAGGTTTCGCCATAGCTGGCTAAATCATGCTCAAATCACGTGGATCTCTTTGCAGATCTTTGTTGCATCCCGAAGAATGTGAATCTTCGTGATTCAACAAAGAAGACAATATATTTTGTAGGAATGGCAGTTGGCCCAACAAGCTCTTTTTTGGTTTCGTATAGTGCCGTGTTCCTTCCTGAGGAGGAAGCCTTTAGTTTTGAGAATTTTTTTTATTTTATTTTTGTTGTTATTTATTTATTTAATTAAAGTAATTTTTTTTTTATTTATTTATTTTTCAAATCAATGTTTGGTTTGCAGGTTTAATGGTTTTTAGCTGTGGTTGAACGATCTTCCTAAATGGATCTTTGAGTCGTGGAAACCTCTATTGATAGATGATCAAAATATTTATCCTATGACTAAGAGTTTTTGTTGTTGTTGTTTTTGACAATATTGAGGATAAGAAGGTTATTTGTAAATCTAGACCATGGTTCTGGGGTAATGTTGGTCTCTTCATACAACCTTGGTCTCCCACCTTTGATATGGTTACGACATCAATCTCCACGACTCCAGTTTCGATAAGGTTTCCAATCCTTCCCCTGCATCTTTGGAATCTCCCATCGTTATCCTCTATTGGGAATGCATTAGGAAAGTTTTATCATTGCAACCCAAAAACTGAAATAATTTTAAAGACTACTTATACTCGAATATGTGTGGAGATGGATTTCAATAAGGGGTTTCCTACTGAGATTAATCTAGTGGCTCAAGAATATGTCCGGGTTCAAAAGATCGATTATAAAAATGTTTCATTTTTATGTAGAGTGTGTTATGAAATTGGGAATATAATAAAAAAACGTCCCACGATTTTAAGTACAAAAGAGTCCATAGAAATAACTAGAGTCCCAAATGGTGCGACAGAGCTAAGAGCGAGCACTATATTGTATACAAAGAAGAAGAGCCTCATGAAAAGAAGGAAGTAGAAGATAAACATGAAGAAGATATCATCAAAGAAAATGCATCAAAGGTAGCAAAAACTTGTCAGGAAAAAAATAATGTTAGTGAGAACCCTCCAGATTAAATTACCGTGGAAACACAACAAACCCTTATGAAAGATGGATCCACCATTGAATCCACAAGGAATAATGTTAGAAAAGAAACTTCTTAGGTAGATCAGGTAGATGAGGAAGATCCTGAAAATAACAACGCTCACTCATTGAAGGGTGAGCCATTCAAATTAGTAGAAAACATAGGTTAGATTCAAGTTGGAAAGAAGGAAAAAAGTATTTTGCCAGTGAAAACAAGAAGTCAGTCAAAATCAAATAAAAAAGTAGTGAAAATGGAATGTAAATGTATTTAGATATTGGGAGTTTTCTAGAAATTTTTTATTTTGAAAGGGATTGAAATTTTTGTATCATGGGGTACTCACTTGAGGGTTTGGATTAAGCTTTCATGCCCAATCTCAAACCTGCAAGGAAGATGGGTAATTTTGAATATGTAAAGGTTTAGCCTAGTAACTAGATTAATTTTTAATACAAATGATTACCAATTTCATTAAACAAATGAGTATTTGTATTGCATTAAGTTCGTGCTTGGTCACAACGAATACTCAAGGATGACATTGTCTATTATACAATTGCCTCTTATTCTTATTCTTATTATATACTTCTACTACACCTAGTGGGCTACAAAGTTTCATAAAACTGGTTACATTTCTATATAGATATATCTGGCAGTAAGTTGCTAATAACAAACAAAATTTTCCATAATACATATATCATTTTAAGTCTTCACCCCTTTCCTCATGTGTTCGGTTAAAATTTGGGCCCTGATTTAATTTCTGCCAACTTTTAGTGCTTGATTCATGTAAACTAGTATTCAAAAGTTGATTTTGTATATGTAAGTCTACAATCCACATGCAATCTATTGCTGAAGGGCCTCCATCTCATCCAGTTGCTTGATAATTTGACCTTTAAGGCTCTATATTTCTTCCATTTCATTCACACTCATTTCTAATTGCTTATGTTGTCTCATATTCAACATCATCACATCTATTTGGAAAGATTCCATTTCTACACCAGATGTGAAACTCGTTCTTTACATTTGCAACTATTTAGTCATTCTCTACCATTGTCATTACAAACTTTCTCCTTACCTCATCCCATTTTTCCTTTTCCAATCCTGAGAAATAGGCCACCTATGTCATTGAACTACACAGAGTCCCCCAAGTCGTCAACTTCTACAAATGCTACAATCTCCCCCAATTCACCTTTAGTGTCATAACATCTTTCCAGAGTCTAGCTGCTAGATGCTCTGTCAGTTAATCTAACGTTTTCGGGCTTCGTTGTCCCCTTCAAACACCATTTATGTCCGTCATAATCAATTGAGTGTCTACACAATGGGTATAATACTTAGCTCTTGGTTGAGGGAGAATCCCCAGAATCTATCCCTCTGTATATCAAATTGGGCCTTAGGGATGGCTTGGAAGACAACTTGAAATGCTAGGGAGAATGGGCAGGCCCCATCCTGAGCCTCACAGTAGCTTATTTCCTTCAGACCATGGAGCTCATTCCATGCATGATCAATTAACCAAGCCTTCATTCTTGCAAAGATGACCCATTAAACACAACCATACACACTCCTATTCTGCTTCTTGACATGCATACAATTTTTCCTAAGTAACAAACAAGAAAAAATGCCAACCTAAATAGGGGATGGAGGCAAGCCAAGCCAGCTATGGATCCACGAAGCCAGGTAGGTGCAACAACCTTTCCCCTTATGTCTAGTCACTAGAATCGCAATCAATTTAGAAACCCACAACTTGCTATAAGTCAACATCCTCTGTATTTCACGCTGCAACCACCATATCCCACATGTGCGTTGACTTATGACTACATCTTTGTTCATTATGGTTGTGCCTCTTAGATGATTCATCATTGGAAGTGGTGGTACACTGACATGATTTTTCTGTGTCCTTTGGCTAGTGCTTCTCTGATGCGAGAGGGATTGACATCCACTTATTGCACCATGTTTACTTAAGGCACCACGACATCCATTAGACCCCCAATCCAATTTTTGCATTTAGTATTGCCCCATTTTTTAATTAGAACAATATAAATCATTTATATTTTTTGTTTTTTCATTTTTTTAAAAATTTATAATTAATTCACACGCCCTTTGGATCATGATGAAGGATAATTTCCTAATGTTCTATTTACTTTTACTTCCCTTGCTTGTAATTAGCATGCTTTTTTAGCACATTTATCTGCTTCTTTATTTTGAGTCCTTGAGATATGGAAGTACCCTTTTTGTGGGATTTCATTAAGAAGCCTTCTTATTCTATTGAATAGATTCCCCAAGTGTTTATCTATGGGAGATGTTCCTTTGAATACGTGTTGTATGGTGAGAAGGGAGTCTCCCAAAATTTTGATGTTAGAAACCTGTGAAGCTCTAGCCAAATCATACCTTGTAACACACCATGCATTTCAACTTGATTTCCCCATGCATACATCTTGACCAGATTTCCTTCATGGAAATACAAGACTCCTCCCACTCCTGCTGCCACTTGAATAAAAAAATCATAAAATGCTAATGCTTATAAATATTGTGATAGTAGTTAAGGTAAAACTGAGGTCATAGAGTCAGTTTACTAGTGGTAGTTTTTGGGCTCCATGTTTTGACAACCCATGGTTTTGCCAATGATATTTTTATGTAATATAGCCTATTTAAAGGCACAAAGATTCCTTTGTAATTTTCCTTTGGGGCATGAATGATCACTTAATGTGTGTGTGTGTGTGTATAAATATATTTTAAGCCAACCTAGATGCACCTTAACTCTGGATCTAAGTGTTGAGAGGCATCAAATCTCTCGAGGTGCAAACCTTTCCTCAAGATTTTCACTTAAAAAAGAGGTTTTCTCCTTGAGAGATTTGATCCCTCTTGACGCTTGATAGATCCAGAGTTAAGATGGATCTAGGCTGGTGTAATCCATAATTCAATTTTATTGTGAGTGTTGGCATTATGATTCTGGTTTGGCTCTATGGTACAGGTGTTGTACTTGATGGCAACTCACTCTTGTGGCTGATCTTAGTTCAGGCACTCAAAATCATGGAAATTATGATACCCGTAGGTAATCCTAGAATAAGCTGCGGACCCACAGGTACGCTGACCAAGGAGTGCGTGCATGTATGCAGGTGATACGTTCAAAAGGTGCGGACCCCAGTTTCACTCTCTCCAATGCATAAAAGCGTGTGCACGTGGGAATCTTCATGAATGGTTCATGGTATTAGTCCGACAGTTTTTGATCAAATGGTTTTTGTCCATGGTTTTGCATCCAAAAGTGTTGATCCCAAGTATTGGGTTCATGGTATTGTGTTATTATGGTTTTGGACCATGGTATTGAGAAGGGCTTGCCTATAAAAAGGAAAGGAGATCTCTTGGCCACACACTTGGGAAATTTGAATATCTTAAGATCTAAAATTTTGGGTGATTGGTTTTAAAAAGCTAGATCTAAATCAAGGAGATAGCTTAAGGTGAATCTATTGACATGTCGTGACCTCTCGGGCGCATGAACAGATCTGTGGATTTGATTGACTGTGGCACATTGGAGGACTGTAAATTTGGCCCTAATCAGAAGTCCGCAGACGATCCGAAGGCGCAGTGCGGGGGTACGCAGCTCAGTAAAAGGCTTAGTGCGGGAGTACGCTTTGGAGCCAAAGGCGCAGTGCGGGGTACGCAGCGCAGGAGAAGGCACAGTGCGGGGTGCACACAACATAGAAAAGGGCGAAGTGCGAGCTATGCAGGCAAGAAGAAGGCACAGTGTGGGTGTACGCTGTAAGTCAGAAGTAAAGGTGCGGATCTGAAGAAAAGCACGCAGAGCAGAAGAATAACAAGTGCGGATCTGCACAGTTCAGTCTCAGAAGAGCTGCGGATATACGCAAGCGCCTGTTGGTGAAGTTGCGGTCTTATCTTGAAACATTTGTTGATTGTCTTTTATCTATTGCAGCAGAATTCTGGGTTTAGATTTTTGGTATTACTTTTCTGTTTACAACAGTCTGAAGAGTTGGGTGATTCATTGGTTCATTGTATAAGGAGATTGGGAGATTTACATGTACTTGATGATTATTTGATGTTCATGGATCCAGTTTGAAAATTAATGAAACGTGGTCCTTAAAGAAGTAAAAGAGCTAAGG
>APFE030669930.1:51558-91069 GCA_000404065.3 Pinus taeda | reverse complement strand
TTGAAAAGCATTAAAACCCTGTGTGCGCTGTCCTCCCATTGACTAATCCAACCGGTTGTTTGTATATGATATAGTTGTGTTATCATTGCCGCGCGCTGCCATAGTTCCATACCTGTCCACCAAGTTAATGTGATGCCAAATGGGACACGGTTCAATTAAAATAGATGTGTGCTAATCCAATTAACAATTGCTGTATTAAGTTTTGGCAAGAAGGCATTTAAAAGGTGTTTGATTTTATGATTGCGTAGAATTGCCTGGCGTTAAAGATCCTTTAAGTGTTACATATATTGAAGGGCAGAGTTCATGAACCAGGATCTCCACAAATTGCATGAAGAACAGATTAAAGACATAGAAGGCATAACTACCAGATTGGGAAGCTTGTCTTTGGAACCAGACAGCAGCCCATCAGAAGGTACCTCATTGCTTTATTTGCAACTCTCCAGTGGTCTATACCTGGATCATTCTAATATCATCCCAACATTCCCACAACAAATGCAATCCCAGGTCTTGTGCAAACCCGAGCATACATTAGGCTTCCGACAGCAGAAGCATATGGAATGTTCTTCATTTGTTCCCTTTCAAAGTCGTTCTTTGGGCATTGGTTCAAATTGAACCTATCACCCTTCACAATGGGAGCTACACTTGGTGAATAATCCTTCATTCGAAATCTCGCCAAAATTTTATTAATATAGGTTTCCTGAGACAAACCGAAAATGCCTCAAAATCTGTCTCCATGGATCTTAATGCTAATGACATAAGATTCTTCACCTATATCCTTCATATCGAAATTTTTAGAGAGGAATTGTTTCACCTCGTGCAGCAAACCCTTATCATTGGTTGCTAGCAAAATGTCATCCACATATAAAACAAGAAAACTTATTTTACTCCCACTGACTTTCAGGTATATACATTAATCCATAATATTTTCTACAAAACTGAATGAAGAAATTACATTATGGAATTTCAAATACCATTGGCGGGATGCTTGTTTTAAACCGTATAAGGATTTCTTAAGCTTGCAAACCAATTTCTCACCATCACTAGAGGGGAATCATTTAGGCTGTTTCATATAAACCTCCTCCTCTAGATCTCCATTGAGAAATGTCATTTTCACATCCATTTGTTGCAACTCCAAATCAAAATGGGCTACTAATGCCAAAATAACATGCAAGGAATCTTTCTTAGATACAAGAGAGAAACTCTCCATGTAATCGATTCCTTCTTTCTAATTGAATCCCTTAGCAACAAGTCTTGCCTTGTATCTCTCAATGTTGCCCAATGAGTCTTTCTATGTCTTAAAGACCCATTTACATCCAATGGCTTTTGCACCATTAGACAACTTAACAAGATCCCATACATTGTTACTATTTATAGAATTCATCTCTTCCTTCATTGCATCGTATCATAATTCTGATTCTTTGCAACTCATGGCTTGTGAAAAGGACTCGGGATCATTTTCAGCTCCAATGTTATAGTCAGATTCTTGCAGATACACAACATAATCATCAGGAATTGTTGATCTCTTTGGTCTAGTAGATCTTCTTAATGTTGTACCATCATCTTCTTAAGAAGTATGTGGTTCAACTCGTTGGTCAAAAGTTCTTGGCAACTCTTGAACTATCTGATCTACTGAAATGTCCTCAGCAGCTTGTGGAACTTCAACAATTGGTTTTTCAACACCAGTTTGTACTTGAGGAGTGCTATGAACAATAACCAATCTATCACTTGAGGTGGAAGGTTGAGATTCTGAATGATCCTTCTTAGAAACTATGTTCCTGTTTGGATTGCTTCCACTGATTAAGTCGTTATCAAGAAACTTTGCATTTCTTGATTCCACAATCCTAGTGCTGTGAGATAGACAATAAAATCTGTAACCTTTAGACCTTTTAGCATATCCAATGAAATACCCACTAATGGTCCTTGGGTCTAGCTTCTTCTATTGTGGATTATATATTCTCACTTCAGACGGGCATCCCCAAACGCGCATATGTCGCAAACTCAGTTTCCAACCTTTCCATAATTCAAATGGCGTTTTAGGAACAACCTTGGTTGGAACTCGGTTTAATTATACACTGCGATCTTAAGTGCTTCAGTCCACAAGGATTTAGGAAGATTGCAATTGCTAAGCATACTCCGCACCATGTCCAATAATGTTCAGTTTCTTCTTTCTGCTACACCATTCTGGTCAGGCATACTAGGCATGGTGTATTGGGAAACAATCCCATGCTCTTGAAAAAATTTTGCAAATGGCCCAGGTGCTTTTCCATCTTCTGTGTATCTACCATAATATTCTCCACCTCTATCTGATCTCACGATCTTAATTTGCTTGCCGAATTGTTTCTCTAATTCAGCGTTAAAGATCTTAAAGGCATCTAATGCTTCGCTCTTTTTATGAAGCATGTAGAGATACATATATCGTGAGTAATCATCTATAAAGGAGATGAAGTATCTTTGACCATGTGAGTCCATGTCTGAACTACATATATCAGTGTTTATAATTTCTAATATGTCTGAACTCGTATTGGCACCTTTCTTTGACTTGTTGGTCTGCTTTCCCTTTATGTAGTCCACACAAGTCTCAAAATCAGTGAAATCCAGAGTATTAAGTACCCTTACATCTCCCAATCTTTTAATTCTTTCTATCGAGATATAACCTAGTCTCCGATTCCATAATTTAGAGGATTCTTCATTAATAACACATCTTTTAGTGCTAGTGTGAACATGCATTGAATCATAACTAACATTGTTTTGTAAATTAATGCAGTAAAGACCATTAGATAAGATACCATTCCCAACGCAATCAGATTTATAAAATAAATTGAAGGATGTTTCTGAAAAGTTAAAGGAATATCCAAAAGGCACAAGTCTTAACACTGAAATCAAGTTTCTAGAAGAACTTGGAACATAAAAAGTATTTTCTAATTCTAAAACAAAGCCACTACTTAAAGTTAAATAACATGTTCCTATAGCTTCCACATGCGAGCCCATCTTGTTTCTTGATAAGATGCTTTGCTCACTTCCCACTGGCTTCCTTAGGTTTTGCAAACCCTGCAAGGAATTCGAAATGTGAATTGTTGATCCAGAATTAATCCACCAGGGGTTAATATTTGACATTAACCATATTGGATTCATAACAAACAAACGAGATTGGATTACCTTTGTCCGCAAGCCATTTCTGAAATTTGGCACATTCCTTCTTCATGTGTCCCTTCTTTTTACCGAAGAAACACTTGGAATCTTTATTGGTATCAGCTTGGGGAAGTACTTTACCTTTCCCTTTCCAATTGGCTTGAGATTTTCCCTTTCCACGTGTTGCCAACATTGCACTTTCTCCCAGTTCCATCACCAGTCTCTCTTCCTCTTGGACACACATGGTCATGAGTTCATTAATTGACCATTTATCCTTATGTGTGTTGTATGAGATTTTGAAGGGTCCGTATTGGTGCAGAAGGGTGTTCAAGATGTAGTGCACCAGGAAGGACTCCAATATTTCAACCTCAAGTTTCTTCAATTGAGCTACAATGTCCTTCATTTGCATGATGTGCTCGCGCACACCTTTCACACTGGTGAGCCTTAGGGATGAGAACTTCATAATTAGGGTGCTTGCTAGTGCCTTGTCTGAAGTGACGAATTGATCATCAATGGCTTTCAACAAGTCTTGGAGCTTTTCATGCTGATCAACAAAACCACGAATACCAACTAAAATTTTAGTCTTAATGAACATCATGCTCAGGCGATTAAATCTCTCTCATCGTTCATAAAGCGTGATGTTTGCTGTAGTGTTGGTATTAGTGAATGCCGGTGGTTAATTTGTCCTAATAGCATAGTCTATGTCTATCAACCTCAAATGAAGGTGAACTCTCTCCTTCTAGACCTTATAGTTATCTCCCTTAAGTTCAAGGATATCACAACGAATTTCAGAAAAATTTGCAGGTTGTACAACTACATAAAATTAAAGATCACATGCTTATGTTAAAAAATTGAGGCCTATAAAATAAAATTTCATGCTTTACCAATGTAAATCATGTTTAAAATTGAATCTAATGACATAAAAATTGCCTTTAGGCTAAATTTTCAATTCAAGCAAATTCAATTATTTTTTATGATAAAATTTATCAAATTATTCACTTAATTCAAAATTCTAAAGGGTATATTATGATTATAATTCGATATAAATTCTATCTTAGATTTGAACTTTATGATAAAACTATTATTTATAATTCCTGTTTGTAAGTTATGAATATTTATTCTAATTAATTATATAATATAAATAAAATCTTATGGGATAAAATTATTATATTTAGTATAATTAATTACAATTTAAATGTATAAATAAATTTTTATGCGATCTTAACCAATCATAATATATAATATTATTTAATTAGAGATGCTGTGGCTATTCTCTAATCAATTAAAATTATATGGATCACTAGACATTATTTCTTTTATACATAAAAATTGACTTGATATGAAAATAATGATAATTTGCATAAACAAAACTATAAAATTCATGCATAATATTTAACGATGGGTCTCGTACACTCATCCAAATAGCATGTTTTAATTTAAAACATAAATAATCAATTCATACAACTTAAATAACGAGCATAGTTAATAAATTTTGCACAACAATTATCAAATTTGCATATAATTAAACCAATATTATAAGCATAAAAAATGAGCAAAAATTTAGACATATTTCCAGATAAATGCCTTAATTCAAAAAAATCCTCTAAATATCGCATTTAACCAAATAAAGCATGTTTATAAACACCAAGGCAGAGATAAAAATGCTTTGATACCAAATGATAACTTAATATCGATTCTATAATGCGGAATAAACACTTAAAAAGAATTGAAAATTTTAACAATGTTAAATTTGAACTTTAATGTAGAATAAAATTTAATGCCTAAGAAAAATACCTTCGGCCATTGATGCTTGCTTAATAAAAGAAAGAACGCCTATAAATGTCCAATGCAACTGTAGGCCTCTTTTGTTTCCTTTTCTACACAGATGACAAGATGACGGGCTTTTGCTTTGCCAAATTGCTAGTAAAGCCTTGCCTGAAATTTGTTTGTACCGGACATGCTGTTTCTTCTTTATGAAAATTCTCTAGTTTCTAACTTGCAAACTGTGAAGGCTAGGCAAATATTAAATAAAACTACTAGTCTAGTGAAATGCTTTATGCGATCATGTCGCTGGTCTATAAATAGCAAATCAACAATTTGAAACATAACTGTTAATAATCACAACAAACGGATTTAACTTCATGAGAATCAGAGCCCTGCTCTAGCGGAGCCCTGTTTTCTAAAACGTGAGTACATGAAGATTGGGATTTAATCCTTTGTCCTTTAGTTCTCTGTATTCCTGGCGTAGAGCACACGATTCACAACAACAATGAACAAGCCAGACTCCACAAGGATTTCCACTCAAGTTGAATTTGACGCGCAACTTCCTTTTGTAAAAACATGAATAACAACAGGCGCAGCGCATAAAATAGAGCAACGAAAAATACAGAGTTCCACTGACCACGCAAGAGGTAAAACTAGCGTTGCAAACAAAAAACACCTAAAATCTCTTTTCCTCTTAGCACTTCCAAGCTCTGCTCGCTCTAACTTGATGGTGTAAAACTGAAGGGGATTGAGTTAGTGAGCTTAGCGACCAAACAAAAGTATATATAGCCAAGCTTCCATCAAGCTGCTATTGGCTATGTGTCACAGATCATAGTAGAGAACTGCGAAGGGAGTAATGAACCACTCCAGAAGCTCCCAACAAGAAATTGTAATGGACCACTCCAGAAGCTCCCAACAAGAAATTAATTAACTGTAGTTGAAGGAAATTACCACAGTTGGTTTCTAGTAATTAAGGAAATGACTGTGATTTATTTTCGTAATTGTAGGCAACATATGGAAAAACGTATAGGAACTTAACATTTAGTGACCTGAAAAATGTGAAAAAACTATTGGACAATTAGACCATATAAATTACTCTGGTCACCATTGATATAGGAACCAAATCTTTTATCTATTATCTACAGACCATGATGTATATATTGCCTCAATATAATATATTACTGGAACTTGTAATTTAAATTCTTTTCGCCAATTTTGATTGAAATTAGTTCCAAAAATGTAAAATAATGTTAAAAATAATTGAAGTTTGTTCATGAAAATGAAACTTGACCACGAAATTAACGGTTCTTTAATCATGTCGTTGAATCTTGGAGATGAATCATTTAAATTAACTGTTCTTTAATCATGACGTGGAATCTTGGAGATGGATCCATTACATTACCAGTCCTTTGATCCTGACGTGGAATCTTGGAGATGAATCCTTTAAGCCCTGGCAGGATACAGCACATTCATTGAATTTTTCTAGCGCCATAACATCAACAGCACTTGCTTGAACATCGGGAATACTTTTATGGCACTGCATGATCAACAGAACTGGCTTACTCCATGAGAGGGACGTCCATTCTCGTTTCTCGTTAAAATTCAGAAAGTCGGTTCTTGGTGTGACCGCCGAATGAGACGCGAGAATCTCCAACCAAGATGTGCCAGAAAAAGTTTATCGTTCATCTTTCGAACGAAACTTGATACGACTCAAAAGAGAAAAAATGGATGACAGAAATCTCTCCGAGCAGACATGATAGTCACAATATGTCGGCAAGGACGATTGAGGTAGTTGTGTATAATGATTAATCCCTGCCAATTACTGAAAATCTGAAGGTTTTTCGTATGAATTTGGCCGAAATTTGAGCAAATTTGGACGCATTTCGTTTAAATTTGATTGGAATATCTCAGAGTCGAGCAGCCGTTGATGCCCCGGATCTCTATCTGGACTTAACGCGGTTGAAGACTCCAACGAAGCAGATAAAGATTTCAAGATTTGGGCTGCAAGGCTTTGACTTCCGTCTGCAATTTTGTGAAATTCCCGGAGATAAGTTTGATTTGCGAAATTCGTATTTCCACGGTACCATGCACGGGTTCTTGCTTGTTGCAGGTATTTTCACTTATATTAATCTTGAGATTTCAGGCAGTAAAGGTTTTCTACGTTCTTTGCTCTGAATTTTAAAAACCTTAAAATTTTGGTTGTACGGGCTTTGATCTCTGCCCCTGCCTCTAGTCATGGAGAATTCTCGAAAGATCTTCAAAACTACAATTATAACTATGTTAATTTTGGTATCTATGATTATATGTTCTTAAATTTAGCCTATTAGAAACAACTAGCATGGTAACTAAGAATGATTAATACATTCTAACACTCCCTTTAATTCTGACAACTATGGTCTCCCACAAGAAGTTTTAGCTACACTGACAACACTTAGATTTATTAAAAAATTGTTTTACTTCTGTCTATTAGAAAACTGTTTTATTCTGACAACTATGGTCTCCCACAAGAAGTTTTAGCTACACTGACAACACTTAGATTTATTAAAAAATTGTTTTACTTCTGTCTATTAGAAAACTGTTTTACTTCTGTCTATTATTGTAAGTTATTACCGCACTTAAATCCATTTTTTGTTTTTTTTACTTTTACATGTTGGTGTAGGTTATTCTCTTCTCTTATAACACTTAAATTTATTTAAAAAATTGTTTCACTGCTGCATATTGCATAGTGGCATATTGCATAGTGGTGCAAGTTATTCCAACACTTAAATCATTTAATTTTTTTTTTTTTTTTTTTTACTTCTAGGTGTTGGTGTCCGTTATTCTCAATTCCATGTAGTACAAGTTTTTTTTAATTCTATCCCGTATAAGTTTTTTTTCTTCCAAATTTTGTATTTTTCCCTTGTTCTTCAAATTTAGTATATATTTTTTTAATATTTCTTGTTCTTTAGTGTTATTATCATCATTTGGTTCTTCTATTGCATCTATTTGTACTTCAACTATATTACATATACTCGTACTTCAACTATTGTTGATTGAACTTTTTTAGGAACTTTTGTAAGAAAGAAAATAATATATTTGCTTTTTTTCATCTCCTTTCCTATTATATCTATAGTTTCAACAACTTTGATGGTTGCTTTTATATTTTCTATTCATTTTTTGTTGCATTTATGAACGATTTTCTATATCACTTTCCTCCTCATCACAGTTAGGCTCTTTAAGAAAAACTAATTTAGCCTCATAATCAAATTCAACTTTCACTACTAGGTTCTTCTTACTTGTTGTTGCCGTTAGAAACGTGGTTTCAGTTTCATCATAAGCATGCTTATTTTCGTTTTTTCAATATGTTCATGCTCTCGATCTCCTACATATTCACTTTTTTTTCAACAAATTTCCCTGTAGTGTTTAAGCCAATTGTAGTCTATCTTTAAGAGAAACTTCTTTAAGTTGTTATGACACATCAAATTCGACGTGATGGTACTGAATTTCATAAATACATTGCACCTTCCTACTTAGAGCGTCAACGACACTGTTTTCATTCCCTTTTAGGTGCCTTATATCAAAATCAAATTCACTCAGGAATGCAGTCCACTTGGCCCATCATGCATTCAAATTAGGTTGTTTGAAGAAACTTGTTAAACTACTATGGTCCGTCACTAATTTGAATTTCTTCCTTAGTAGGTAATAGTGCCATACTTTTAAAGCATGTACCACCACAATAAGTTCTAAATCATATGCTGAGTACTTTTGCTCATGTTCCTTTAGCTTCCATGATTCGTAGACTATTACTTTGCCTTCCTGCATCAAGACACCTCCCACTCCTTCTTGACAAGCGTAAGTGCATACAATAAATTCCTTTTCTGGATTAGCAACCTTTAACATTGGAGATGATGTCAACAAGTGTTTCAATTGCTCGAAACTGCGTTGACATTGTGTTCTCCACTTAAAAGCTCTCACTTTCTTTTTTAAAGATGTTATGGGATAAGTGATTCGAGAGAGCCCTTCAATAAAGTGATGGTAATAACCATCTAATCCCATAAAAGACCGAATACCCACAACATTTTTAGGAACATGCCAATCTAGGATGGTTCTTATCTTTTCTGGATCCACAACGATACCCTTTAAGGATATTATGTGTCCTAAATACTGAATATGTTCCTTAAAGAAGTTACATTTACTGAACTTTGCATAGAGTTTGTTTTCTCTTAACGTTTGCAAAACTATTCGTAGATGTTCCTTATGCTCCTTTGCGTTCTTTGAATAGATCAAAATATCATCAATAAAAATCAGAACAAACTTGTCTAGATAGGGGTGGAAAATCCCATTCATTAAACTCATAAAGGTTGTAGGAGCGTTTGCAAGTCCAAAAGGAAACATAATGAATTTGTAGTGGCCATAGTGTGTTTTGAATGCAATTTTACAAACATCCTCATCCTTAATTCTAATTTGATGATACCCCGATCGCAGATCGATCTTGGAAAATATTGAAGCACCTTTAACTTGGTCAAACAGGTAGTCAATCATTGGCAAGGGATATTTATTTTTGAAGTCAATTTATTCAAATGCCTATAGTCAATACACAATCGCATGGTCTCATATTTCCTTTTTAGAAACAACACTAGTGCCCCGAAGGTAACACACTTGGTCTAATGTACCATTTATCTAGTAATTCTTGCAGTTGAATCTTGAGTTCAATTAACTCAAGTATACTCATCTGATATGGTGCTTTGGACACTAGTGAAGGTCCAGGAAAAAGTTCTATGGTAAAGTCAATACTCCTTTTGGGGGTAACCTCGGTATTTCCTTAGGAAACACATTAGTAAATTCATGAATGATGGGTATAGTTTCTAAATCAAGCAACTTATCCTTGGTGTTAGTGTATCCCACCTGTATCGCAAAAATTGACACCCTTTTCAAACACATTTCTTTAGCTGATTAGCAGTAATGGATTGCAACTTAACATTCCTTTTAATACCTTGAATTTCTTGTCTCTCGCCTTCATTTGTAAGGAAACTAATGGTTTTGTTCTTATAGTTGACTAGGAATCAATGTCCCTCCAACCAATTCATTCCAATCAGTACGTTATATGATCCCATAGGTAATATATTCAAATCTACCTTAATCTATTGCCCCCCAATCTCAACAGGGAAACCTTCTACTTTGGTTGTTACCTTACGCTTTGCCCCCATGGCTAGTTGAACTAGCCATGGATTTTTAAATTTAGTACTTGACATATGACACAATTCAATTGTTTTCGGACTAACATAACTAAGACTTGCTCCTAGTTCAATTAATATAGACATATATTGGTTAGCTATCTTACCTTCAAACTCCACCATAACAGGTTGATATTCTGCTTGATAATCTTTTAGGGCAACATTAATTCTTGGGATGTTTTTGGCCACCTCTTTGACTATAAAGGCTACCTGAACACTCACAGTGAGCTCAGTTTTGGTACGACGAGGACAATTCTTCTACTTAGGTAGGCTCTTCCACAATGTCTACATTTATTTCTGCCATATCAAAATATTCAACTTCTCCTACTACCATAACAATTGAAACACTTCACTATATGTCATCTCCAATACACTTTACTATATGTCATCTCCAATTGCAACACTTTGTTGATTAATGTTGTTCTCTTTCACTATATATCATCTCCCAAAATTTATTTAGACCTCGTTGCTACTGCAATCTTAAGAATAATATTATCATCAAAACTTGAAAAATAATATTATTACGTCACTCATTCCTCTTATTTACTATTTTAATATCCAAAAATTTATAATTTTTACCTATTCTTATTTTAATAGCCAAAAACTTGTAATTTTATTAAAAAAGAAATCCACATCCACTATAAATGTGTGAATCTGTTATTCCACATCACAGTAACCTTTTTCCTCATTAAAATAGAAATAAATAAAAACATTTTTTTTTGTCTATTCTCTTTTGACTTTTTTTCAATCCTTTATTTTAATGCCACAATTAAAAATCGCTTGCCACACTACATTAATATATATGTATATATATACACACACGCCGTAAAGCAAATTAATCCAATCTTTAAAGTGTAGACTTATGGAAATGTTTTGACTTTAGTAACTTAAACAACTAAGAAATGTTATGTCGTAAAGCAAATTAATCCAATCTTTAAAAGTGTAGGCTTCTGGAATTGTTTTGAGTTTAGTATTTATTAACATTGATTGTGGTCTTGGAATTCAGAAAAACCTTCAAACCGTTCTGGCGTGACTGAAAAAGGAAACGACATACCCTTAACACTATGGTTTCTTCTTCGTAGGGTGGTAGCTTTGCGAACCCATAATACTTTAAAAGTATACCACATAATAAATCACAAAATATCCTATATTAGAGTTAAATAAATCCATTTTTTAGGGAGAATTGTTTAGAAAGATTATATCTTTTTTCGATGATCTTTAAAAAGTAATCATTCTTAAATTTACACTATACTAGAAATGAAAATGACTAAGAGTAATTGTCATATTCTAACACTTTAATTTTTTCCGATGAACTTTAAGAAGTAATCATTCTTAAATTTACACTATACTAAAAATGATAATAACGAAGAGTAATATGACACTTTGTTTACCATAATAACTTTTTGAAGAAATTTATATAATTCATTATAATTAAACTTTTATTAAAAATATCACAAGGAATTATTAAATTATTGTGATTAGAATTTTGAATTGGGACGATCTTCATTGTCGAGCATAACAGAGTACAAATCATTTCATACTATGTGAGTTTGAAAATTGGGTAGATTATACTTTCGAACACATTATTTGGAATGAATTCGGTTGGAGATCACAATTTACTTCACTTAATTGAGCTTTTGGTTAATTATTTTATTTTATATGGTATTTAGTTATTTAATAACCATATTTTATTTGAACGTAATAAACGTGGATTGAGTTGTTTTTTATAATATTAGATCGGATTTGTTTAGATTTTTTTAAAGTGGTTTTTTCCAATGCATGGTTATTAAGAGATTTTTAAAGTGGTTTTTTTCGATCCATAGTTATTAAGAAATTTTGAGATTTAAAGTAAATTTCATAGTTATTAAGAAATTTTGAGATTTAAAATAAATTTCAAAATAAAAATATATAGCCAAAATTAATTGGGGATGATTTATTGTTTTTGAAAAAAAAACAATGTGTATTTTCAACTTTTATTCAAATTTTGAGTGGGAGCACTTGTTGGATGCATACTTTAATTCCTCATTGAAGGAGTACCCATGTTGTATATTGTCGATGGACATTGTTACACGAAAAATGAGAAATACAAGAAAAACGTGATTGCAATAATGTTTTTTTTCATATATTTTTCATTTTTTGTGTAGCAAGGTCCATCGAAAGTATGCAACATGGGGACTCCTTAGATAAGGAATCAAATTCTACATTCAACGAGTGCTCTCACTTCAAATTTGAGTAAAACTGTAGGGATATAAATTGAAAATACTAGTTGACATATATATATATATATATATTATATATATATATATATATATATATATATTATATTTCCTCTAAATTTGATGATGTAATTTAATCTTATTTTATATTTCCACTATTATTTATAATTTCCTTACGAGGCTCATTTAGAGCTCAAAATTCTCTGATGCAATTGTTAATAAGCTAGTACAAATGGTGTGTTTTTTTATCGACTAATGGCAATTGTTAATAAGCTAGTTACAAATGAGTGTGTTTTTATCGACTAATAAGGAGTGGAGTAGATTGTGTTTAATTTCTTATTGGGTTCTCTTTGATTTGTTACGGATAAAAAGATTTTGGATTTAAGATTTTTTTTTTTTAATTTTTTTTAATTAGGTTGAATTTAAGTTTGAGTTAATTGTTTTATTAGATGAAAAAAATATTTATTTATAGTGGGATGTTATTGTTAGGATTATGTTTATTTATTTATTTTTTAATTAGGTTGAATTTAAGTTGAGTTAATTGTTTTCTTGAACGAAAAAATTATTTATTTATAGTGGGATATTGTTATTAGGATTATGCTAAGTTTAAACATTCGCTTGGTTAAACTTAGACACTTAGTGATGATTTAATTCCTCCAAAATAGTTTCCATATTCAATTTCTTGTTATAAAATCTGAACCTAAAATTTAGTGAAAATAAACCTACTCAAATAAAATAATTTCAGCTTATAATTTAAATAAAAAATATTAATTATATATTTAATTTAAATAATTAGGCATCATAATTTAGTTTCAAAAAATTATTAACTAAATTATTTAATTTTAAATAATTAGGCCAGTCATAATTAGTTTTTAGCCAATGCTCTTTTAGAGTTGATATGAATTTTGTATATTTTGATTTATATATTAACTTTTTTGGTATAGGACAAATAAATCAAATTATTAAATATTTAAAAATCTATTATTAATATTAAAATAATTAGGTTGTTTTTTTAAAACATAATTTCCACGTTGTTAGAAGGAATTGGGAAGGTTTATAATAACTGATCAATAAGAATTAATTTGGGTACCAAATTGACGAATATAAAGTGAGTACCAAGTCGTTGTCAAATCTCAGTGTGCTGAACCAAAACGATGAACACATTTTCACTTCCAACTTTTCTTCAGATTCGATTTCCAAAAATCTTCCGACATAAGCCTTTCACGTGCTTATCGTGGCTATTAACTTGTCATGAAAAAGTAGAAAATTCGGTCCGTGGTGTGAAGGCCGGGCGAGGCGTGAGAATCTCAGAATATGTCAGAGTTGCGCAGCGATCTACGTGGTGGATCTCGTTCAGGACTTGAGGTCGAGGATTCCGGTGAGGCAGCTAAGGATTTCAAACATAGTGCTGCGAGGGTTTGACTACGGTCCGGCAATTTTGTGAAATTCAGCTATGAATTTGATTCACCAACTCATTCTTCTGCGCTTTCACTGACTAATTCTTGAACATATTTATGACTAAAGAGATTTTTCAACTTAAATCACAAGATCTATTTTTTAAAAGATATTTATGGCTTAAAAGTTTATTGGTACTGCACATTGCGATCAAATTTAAAAAAGCAAGAAGATTTCTGGCATAAAGCAACTAAACAAAATCAACACTGCTTTACAAAATAGTGTTTATGATTTGAAATTAACTTTAAGCATAATTTAATTATTGATTTTTTTTTTCAATGATATATTTGGAGGGAAGTTTCCACAATGCTAGTTTAAGTTTTATAATCTATACGATTCGAGTGCCTCAATTTGGACCTCATGATTAAATTGCCACTTAATTTTAATATGTATAAATATGTTTTTAGTAAAGTGTTTTTACGTTTTGAAATCATTTTTTACTATAATCAACATCTTATGAAAACCTTATATTTATAAATCTTAGGAAATTTTAATTAATTAATTTATTTTTTTTAATTATAAAATATTGAATGTTTATAGGTTAATTATTTTTAAAATATGATTTTATATATAATTAATTAGATATTTTATAGTTTTTTTATATTGTTAGAATAATGTATGTGATTTGTCTAATGTTTTGGATGGGATTTCCATTATGGTCCTTGATGATGGATGGAGATCCCATCTGAAATGTGGATCACATACATTACACAATGCTATTCTTTCTATAGTCCCTCATGATATATAGAAATCTTATCCAAAAAAATTAGACAAAACACATACATTACATAGGACTCCTCGCCTAATTTGCATCTATGAAACCTTGAAACTTCACTCCCTCTGTCCATCTTTGCCAAAGAACAAACTGAGTAATGCCTCTGAGGTATCTCAACAGATGCTTTGTTGCCTTCCAATACAGTTTGGTTAGCTTAACTATGGCATGACTAAGCTGGTTAACTACATAATACATGTTGGTCATGTGTTCACCAAATATATGAGTGAACCCATAAGATGCCTGTAAATGGTAGCCTCCACTTCCTCACCTGAAGTGGTATCCTCTTTCCTCCAGTTACCTGCTAGAGGAGTGTCCATAAGTTTTCTACTCTCCATGTGAAACTTCTTAAGTATCTCGTTGACATAATTTCCCTGAGAGACAAATAATTCCACATTTCCTTGTGATACTTCCAAATTGAGGAAATATTGCATGAGTCCCATGTCCTTCATCTCGAACTCTCTTGCAAGGTCCTCCTTGCAAGATATGATCAACTACTCATGACCAGTAAGGATCAAGTCATCGACATATAACACAATAATCAATAATTTACCTTCTACCATAATGTGATAAAGGTTTTCATTTGCTTCACTTTTGGCGAAACCCAAACCGGTGAGACAACTATCGATTATGGTATACCAAGCATAAGGTGCTTCTATCGATTATGGTATACTCAAGCAAGCATTGAGTCCATACGATGCTTGCTTGAGTATGCATACATGTGACTCTTTGTCAAAAGTCTCAAACCCCTATAGATGCTCGATATACACCTCCTTCTCAATAACTCCATTGAGGAATGTTGTATTCACATCAATCTGGTGGATCTTCCACCCCATCTATGATGACAATGCTAGAATTGACCTAAGGGATGAGTACCTTTCTACTGGCCCAAAGGTCTCCTACCATCTACTGCATGCTTTACCTTGTAAAGCCATCTCGAACCAACCACTAATTTGTATTTTGGTCTTGAGACCACTTTCCAAACACTGTTTCTGACAATAGAATCATAGTCCTCTACCATAACATCAACCCATATTGGTTTCTCTACAACTTCCTCGAATGAGGATGGCTATGTTTGTACGAGCTCACTCATCAGAGCCATGTATCCAGTGTACCGATTTGGTGAATTGCTCTTCCTACCCTGTGATGTGGGTGCTCCTACATTCTCTCAAATATCATGCAATAATTTGTCAGCTTCCTTGGTTCACATCCTTCCTTCTCTGGATGTCTCTACTCTCTGCTCCTCTTCTTGTGGTTGCTCCACAACTTCTTAAGGTTCTTCTGTTGGAGCCAAAAGCTCCTGATCAAGCTACAACTGAAGCTCCCTCTCAAGAGAACACCTAATTGCCTTATCCTAATCAAACTTCACATCCCTCTTGACCATTTTCATCTTAAGAGATTTCAAAAACACATAATCGCTGTGAGGTGTATTAGTGTACCCCACAAAGATGCCCAACTCTATTGTCAACTCTAAATTTTTCCTCACTTCCTTGGAAACATGACAATAAATTGATGATCCAAAGATCCTGAAGTGTGATATATCTAGTTTCATCCCTAAAAAAGATTCCTCTAGTGTACCCATGCCAAAAATTCTGTGATGACTCTTGTTCTTCAAATAGACCATTGTGTTTCATTCTTTAGCCCACAAGTGTATAGGTAGGCTTTGGTCATGCAACATCGCTTGTGCTACTCCCACAATACTTATGTTCTTCCTCTCAGCCACCCCAGTTTGTTGTGTATTATGAAGTGCTGCCAACTCCTATTGAATTCCTTCCTTTACACATAAATTTTTAAACTCATTTGACACGTACTCACCACTGTTATCGCTCCAGAGAGACTTCACTTTTATGCCAGTCTCTTTCTCAACAAGTTCTTTAATTCAAAAAAATGGAGAATGTATGGCTTCTCTTCTGCATGAAGTAGATCCAACACTTTCGTGAGAAATCATCTACAAATATAACATAATACCTGTGTTTGGTAGTGGAGGATGTTGAGAAAGTTCCACATACATCAGAGTGGATCCTTTCAAAGATTGCATGTGCCTTGTTATCCCGATCATTAAAGGTGGAATTTGTGTATTTCCCCAATGTACACCCTTTGCATGTATCTAGTTGCTCTAGTGCTCCACTGGGGAGACCTGTAGAAATCTGCTGCATGATCTTCAAAGCACCATGATGCAAATGGCCAAGTCTTCCATGCCATAATTCACTGACATCTCGACTCTACATCTTCTCTACTTTTATGCTCTGTTGCACAATATTCCACATCTAATTTGTAGAGTTTCTTCACTCGAACCCTGATATGCTTCACTTGTCCCATGGCGATATGTGTCAAGAAATCCTTTCTTTTGTTGAAAATCACATCATAGCCATGGTCTTCCAACACCGCGATGGAAACTAGATTCTTCTTCAAACTCGGTACATACATCACATCCTTGAGCCTGAGAGGGGAGCATAGCTTCCTCTGTACCAATGTTGATTGTGATATACCTTCCATCATCTACCATCTCGATGTGCATCTAGACATCCTTAAGCTCCAAGTTAACTAAAAAATTCTTTGTTGCCCGCCATGTGGAATGAAGCATCGTTTTCAAGATACCAAATATCACCCATCACTGTGCTTGCCATGCATGGAATGAGGGTAAAAGCAAGTTCAAACTGTGAAGCCAAATCTTCACCCACTACTCCTCCTATAGTCTTCTTGCTTGCCTTCTTGTGTGGAAATTTTATGGAATAGTGTCCCAGTTCATGACAATGAAATCACTTGATTTTGGGCAAGTCTTTCTTCTTGCCCCCTTGACTAGATTCTGCTTTGAATTGGGATTTATTCCCTTTCCCTTTCTTTGCCTTTCCATCCAAGGCAAAATTCTCTTCATCGTCACCCTTGGATGAAGTCTCATCTCTGTTGCTCTGACTTATTTCTTCCTGCACTAGATTAGACCATAACTACTCCTAGCTTGGTATTTTCTCTCTACCATTTACTGAATCTTGATAACTATGCTAACTCTTGGGAAGGTCCAAGAGGGCTAGAGCTACCAAATCTTCTTCAGGGATAGTAATACCAACCCTGCCAAGTTCATTACGACACTGTGTAAACCTGCTCAGGTACTGCATAATTATTTCATTCTTTTGCATCTTAATACTTCAAAGCATGTCCTTAGTGCCAACTTCCTATGATCACTATTGTTCTCAAACAACTCTGTCATTATTTTCCACAACGTGAACAAAGTCTCTTTCTCGTGGAGATTCGAGACAATATGATCTGGAACTCCCTCCAATACGATCCTCCTCGCTTTAGCCACATCCTTCTTCCATTGAGTAAGATCTTGGACATCATATGTTGGGGATTTTGCTACATTTGTCTTGATGTATTCTAGAAACCCATTATCATCCAATATTGCCTCCATGCGGATCTTCCATACCAAAAAATTTGTGGTTCCTTCCAAATCATACTCGAGCCTGAGTCCATTGAAAGTCATCTTCTCATATTTGGAGAAAACCTGTAATACTGATCTTCAAATTCGAACCTCCTACAATGAAAACTTTGAAATCTCTTCTCTACTATGAATCTAGCTTTGATACCATGTAGAAATTAATGTGTAGATTCTAAATCGCTCATGAAAATTTCTAAATCATAAGACTAGAAGTTACTCTATTGATCTTCGAAAACAAATTCACGATCGAGAACACAAATCATTAACATGCATCAAGATTTAACACACATACATAAATATTTATTTAGAGGAAAGAAACTGCTCAAAACCCCTTACTATCTATATTGCATTAATCAAAGAATCTAGATGAATACAATATGCTTTGGTCAAGCTTGAGCTCAACTTGCCTTGTAACTTTTATCCTTTGCTTGATCGATTGGCCTTGGCCAATACTTAGCCAATTTTTCAAGCCTACAAGCTCCTATTTCCTTGTGTTGTAACTCGAGGATTTAGCCCCCTATTATTTAGGAAATTCCTCAATCTGGATTACACAATTCCTATAGGTACTTCTCTCACTGCATGCATGACATGTACAACTTGAAATTGTTTACAACTGATAATACACTTCCTTTGAACTCTAATCTCAACTGGGTAACTCGAATTCTCTGCATGCATCAATTATTTTGGGTTGATTGATCGGTTAACTAAATGATCACTGAGTGTGAAAAAACGTTACACACCCTTGAGTGAACCTCCACTAGTTCTTCTAATAGTGAGAACTAGTTACACTGAAAATAACTCAACTTAACTTAAATAAATTGCTACAAATTAACAATCAATCATGTAGAAATGAACTCAAGTGTCTCCATCTCGAATTTACTGAGTTAACTGAGTGACAAAAGTCATGTCACCTCAGATAGCTACCTTCAAGTATTATGCTAAAATTGAAATTGAAATTTCTCCTAATTTAATCAAGGGAAAAATAAATTAGGAATTTCTTGCTACATTTTCAACAATTTTGATAGATTAGATGCCCTTGTGTAGCGATTTCTCAAGCCAAAAGTTAAGCGTGTAGTCATATCAGATTCAAAACTTAAAAAACAAAAAATAATAATAATTGAAATAAAATTGAGGTAAAATAGTCAATTTATTATTGGTAGTTTTTGAGCTTGAGGTTTTAATTACCATAGCTTTGTCAATGATATATATATATATATATATATTATATATATATATATATATATATATATATATATATCTTAACTCCAAATCTAGCAAGAGTGTAGAGGGATGAAAACTCTTTTCACTTTACACTTTTAAAATAGATTTGCACCTCAGGATATTTGATGTCTCTCAGCCCTTGGTAGACCCGGAGTTAAGATGGATCTATGCTAGTTTTTAATTGTTCCAAGAGGAACTCTGTAACATGGAAGAGTAGGCTTGAAGTTAAGATGGATCTATGTTAGTTTTTAATTGGGCCAAGAGGAACTCTCTAGCATGGAAGAGATGTAATGTCCTATTATTTCTTGTCCTATTATGTAAATATTTTGACTAAGTCAAATTACTTAAAAATAAAAATAAAAAATAAAATAAAATAAAATTGAGGTAAAATAGTAAATTTAGGCTCCATGTTTTCACAACACATTGTTTTTCCAATAGTATATTTATAGACACACACACAACCATAGTAGTTCCATATTAGTTAGGGAGCTACTAAAACTTGAGAGGGATCAAATATTTGAATGTGTCAATGAAAAGAGATTTGATCCCTCTATAAGTTTTGTAAATTAGAAATTAAAATGAATGTAAGCTAGTAAATAATATATATATATATACACACACACACTACCAACCTAGATCCATCTTCACTCCAAGATGTGCCAAGGGCCTAGAGGGATCAAATCTCTTTTCACTTTAAAAAAGGTTTGCATATCAACAAACCTAATCTCTCTCGTCCCATAGTAGAAACTGAGTTAAAATGGATTTAGGCTAGTTTAATTTGGCCTTTAAATATGCCATATTCCACATAAATACCAGGAGCCATTTTTATTTTTATTTTGCTATTTTTTTGATCAAGTTAAAATGTTTACATTACATTAATATTTTTATTTTATTTCATTTTTATTTCCATATAATTTGATATGATGAAAATGTTAAACAATACATTAGGACATCTCTTTTATATGAAACTGGAAAATACCCTTAAAACAATAATAAAATTAATATTATTAAATATTAATTATTTTTTTAAAATATAAATTTTTAAATTATTAAAAATATCTTTTGCATTCGAGAAAGATAAATTCTTAATTAGTTATAAATATTTTTAAGTGTTTTGAATTAGAAAATCAATTCAAATATTTAAAAAAGTAATATTACATATCACCCTTCCTAAAACTATTTTAAATACAAATATATATTTTAAGGGAATATCTTTTAATTATAATTGTTTTTCACTTTACACTGTTAATTATTACGTTGAACTGTACCCAACAACCTTACAAGCTCAAGAGTTTTGGTAATATTTTGATAGTAAAACTGGTTTTTTTTGCCTCCAAGATTCTTGGTCATATTTTGCGGAGCAAGAATGGTTTTTTTTTTGCCTTTTCGAGATTATCGGTCATATTTTGTAGAACAAAATATCTTTTTCCCTGAAGGGAAAGTTGTGTTACCATTTGCTTTTTTTCCCATATTTTAGTAAATAAAATTTAATTTAAAAAATGCAATTGAAATTTAATCATAATGAGTGCTAAGTGAACTATTCAAAAATCATGAGAAATTAGTCAGTTATAACTACTTCTCATGGAAATGGTCATACGTGAATGCCTTACTTAACTTGGTTGAATCCCAAAATGATATCTAATATTAAGATGATATTAATAAATGTTTTTTTTTTTTGATAATGATGATGATTAACTTTATTAAAATTGATATGGTTTATCTAATATTAAGAAAGTAAGAGTTTATTGGAAATTTTTTAGCATTTTATTTTTATGTTCCAATATCATCATTGTTTTGTTATCTTAATGGGTCAAGAAGATTGGTAGTGTGACAAATATCTTGAAAATTAGATGAAATCTAAGTATAAGATGGACAATCTAAGAGATGATTTTCATCTTCAACCATATTAGTGTCACAAAGGTGACTAATGCTTTCATTGCATGATGTTTTGGAAATTGGCCAAAGTCTAGTTTACTATGAAGCACATGAGAATTTATTCTTATTTTAGCAATGAACATTCATAATATAGATATCCAAGCGTGGTTTTCATGGAGAGTTTTTTTCCAGGGTGGTTCATGTTACTAGTGGTTTTCGGGCTCCAAGTTTCTGAGAATCCATGGTTTTTCGCATCGTATTCATTTCTAATGTGGTCCATTTAAAGCTAGAAAGGCTCCATGTTAATTTGGTCCTAGTGACCAATGATATCTGTGTATTTTGACACCACTACTTCTCTTGGTTTTTTGTGGTCCTAACAATTAGTATTAGATTTGTGGTGAGACTTATTGTGTGTTTACTAGAGCCAAAGGTGGATGGAGAGATCCACACCAAGTTTCGTTCACATCTCTAGATGTAGAGCCATGGTTGTGAGATAGAACCAGCCTAGATCCAACTTAACTCTGAATCTATCAAGTGCCGAGAGGGATCAAATCTCTCGAGGTGCAAATCTCTTTTTTGAGTGCAAAACTTGAGGAAAGGTTTTCACCTCGAGAGATTTGACCCCTCTCGGCGCTTGATATATCTAGAGTTAAGATGGATCTAGGCTAGTTTCAGTTGTATGCGACCAAAGAAAATATGATTAATTTTATCAACAATATATAAAATCATCTGATATTAATATAATCATTTTAAATATGCTAAATATGTCTCAGATTAATTTGGTCATTTTAATTTTAAATTTGCTTAGTTACCTCATTTGTTGAGTGATAAATATTGTGAATAACTTTAATTATGAAAAATGATAGAGTAAAATTTTTGAATGTAAAGTGACAATGTAATAGTGTTGAATGATATGAAATGTGAATAATACGAATATCGTAAATTACAAATAGTCTTTATTGTGATTAATCTCAAACTATTTTATTCTACTATTCTTATTGTCACCCCTGTTACTTTTGTCGTCTTTTCATATCGATTATATGAAAGGACCGATTAAACCGTAAACCATTTAAATATTTAGCTCGAGATATTGTAGTAAATATCATACCTTGTCTCTCTTTCTCTCCAATATTAATAGGTTGAATTACTATAACACAAAAATCAATGTACATTGTCAATAATTTTTTATGCTTACATTGAAATCAATGCACAATATTAATCCAAGCACTTTAAAATTAATGCATCATCATACATCCAATTAGATCAAATAAGAAATCAGCACCTACACTGAAATCAATGCATCTAATGCAAGAAATCAAATAAGATTAAAAAACAACATTTACACTGAAATCAATGCATCTAATGCAAGCAATCAAATATGATAAGAAATCAACATTTACACTCAAATAAATGCATCTAGTGCAAGTAAGAAAATAGGTATATAAACCAACATCTACACTGAAATTAATGCATCTAGTGCAAGTAAGCAAATAGGATTATAAACCAACATCTACACTAAAATCAATGCATCTAGTGCAAGCAATCAAATAGGATTAGAAATCATCTACATTGAAATCAATGCATCTAGTGTAAGCAATCAAATATTATTAGAAATCAACATCTACATTTAGAAATCCTTCTCTCCCTCTCCCCTTCTTCTATCTCTCTTCCCAATTGTTGTCTTCTCTGCCTCTCTCTCCATATTCCTTATCTCTCCCTCTCTCTCTCCACCTTTCTCTCTTGCATTCTTTCTTCTTACCTCTCTCTCTCTCCCCCTCCAACTCCATCTCTCACATTCTCTATCTCTCTTCACCCTCCAACTCTGTTACTATATCCTTCCCTCTCTCCTCTCTCCTCCCCCCCATTCTCTCCATTTCTTCTTATTTGTCTCTTTATCTCACCCCCAAACATACATTCTCTCTCTCCATCTCACCTTTGTCACTCCCTCTCTCTCTCCACTTCTCACTCTCTTTGTATTTCTTCTTCCCTCCCTCTCTCCTATTATCTCCCTCCCTCTCTCCTCCTCTCTCTCAAGTCTGTTCTCTCATAATTCGTCTCTCTCTCTCTCTCTCTCTCTCTCTCTCTAACTATGTTACTATATCCCTCCCTCTCTTCTTTTCTCCCCCCTTCTCTCTATCTATCTTTCTTTGTCTCTTTATCTCACCACTTCTCACTCTCTATGTCTTTCTTCTTCCTTCCCTCTCTCCTCCTCTCTTGCAAGCCCTCTCTCTTCCTTTCTCTCCTACCTTCCTCTCTCTTCCCCCATCTCCCTTTCTCTCTGCCCTCCAATCCTCTCATTATCTCCCTCCCTTTCTCTCTCTTCATTCCTCCTCTACCCTATCTTTAAGTTTATCTCCGTTTCTCCCTTGTCACTCCCCCTATCTCTCCACCTCTATCACTTTATGTATTTTTCTTCCCTCCGATATATATCTAGAGTTAACATATATCATGATATATTATAATATAACAAATTTAATATGTATTAATCCAAAGTTATTTAAATTTAAAGTTTTTGCATGATATTAATAATAATTTGGCCCATGGTATTTGACACATAGACTTGACCTAGATATAACATTTTTTTTAGTGTTAGTAAGTATAAAGAGTGTCATGATCCAGATAATCCGCAGTTTTGTGTTCATTCTGAACACAAAACTGTGGATTATCTGGATCATGACACTGGAAAAAACAACCACAGAAGCTTAAAATCTAACAAGTATAAAGAGGTTTATGGAGTAAATATAAAAAGAGGTTTTATTTATTTACCATACCTCTCGTTTATTCATATTTATATTTATTTATCATATCTCTTTTATTTACCATGGTATTTGACACATAGACTTGCTATATAATTAGATGTTGATTTCTAATACTATTTGATATATTTTTTTATTTATTTACTGAATTGAAGGTCAAAAGTGACAAGTGTAAGGAGCACCTCAGGTAGCTTGAAGCCATGATTGTTGAAGCCCATGCATTGTATGAGAAACATGAGCCAAAGAAGGATCCTGCGCATGTTGGAAGGCACATGATAAAGGAGTGAGGTTGCATGAATTTGTGAATGCAAATGATGTTGAAAGGCTAAGTCAAGGAATGTATCAATGAAGCTAGAGATATAGCAAGAGAGTGGTTGCATGGATGAGAAAGTAGATATGGAGTAAATCATTTAAGGATAGTGAAGGAGCCAACATGTGATGAATAAACACCTTAAGGGTTTTTGGTCCAAGGCACGTGTATTTCTTGAGGAAGTTGTAAGACCTATTGTTCAGGCATACATGTTGTGCAAGAGCATAGATTATTGTAAGGCCTTAAGACTTGATCAGACATTACATATAGTGTATTGGTGAATGGAATCATCAAGTCGTGGAATGGACCACTTGGATTTGTATTAGAGGGGAAGGTGTACTAGTATCCTAGCTTGAGGGGGGGAATGTGAGATCTCAGGTGACATGGTTGATCAATGATTGGGACCAAGTTAATCTCTGAGAGTCAAGTTTAAAGGGGGGATATTTAGGGTGGTTTTGGTAAATTTAACTCGATCAAGTTACCAATGGTTTTTTGGCTTTAGGTTAATGAAAACCCATGGTTTCTCCTGTGGTTTTCATCTCTAATCTAGCCTTTTTAAAGGTATAAAGATTCCATGTTACTTTGGTCCTGGTGACCAAAGCGACCTCGACAATAATTTTTTTAGACACCACCATTTTTGTTGGTGTTTTATGATCCTAACAATTTTGAGCCATATCAGAAGGTAGTGTTACAAGGGCCCACCTCTTTGTGTCCTCTCTCAAAGGTAAAGTCCAAATTAGCTTCACATGCATGAACTTGGATTTATTACCCATACTTACCATATATAATCAAGGTTTTGCTAAACTAACTCTAAAAAACAACCCATAGCAAACCCTCAACCTTGAAAATGATGAATAAACCCAAACCAAATATAACTTGAACTCAAAGTCAACCAACGATATGATGAGCATGTTTAGGTGAGTAAATCCCTTTCTACTCTTACAAAAAACTCTTCAAAACAACTATGCAAGGGGAAGACCAAGTTGCTTGATTGCTTACTTGCTATGCTTTCATGTTTGCAATGAAGTCAAGGTAGTGAGCTTTAAACCTTTAAAGGACGAGGAACATAGAGACGAACACTCCATTTTTGGGCAGCAACCCCGCATATTAAATGAAAAACCATAAAATAAAGGATGAGGAACGTAGGAATGAACACTTTATTTTTTTGGATAAGGATGCCGAAGATTCGAATGCAAAGACCATACAGGAAAGGAGTGAAGCCACTTTTCTGCTTTGAGCAAGATACTAACATTTGCACCAGATGTTGCAAAGGAAATGCCATAAGGAATAAATTCAAGAAGAATAATGACATATAAAAAATCATTAGATCCCATTGTCACTACATTCCCATCTTTCCCATTTCTGATTTGAATGCTTCCATTGCTTCAAAGGACAAACATGTAGTAACTATCAAGACCTTTCTGTATTTGTATTTGGAGGTGAAATTGTAATTTCTCCCATTTTCATAAACTTGAAGCATTATGAAATAATTGCAAAAAGAACATATGCTAGTAGATGATAACAATAATTATGTAAATGGTTATATTTTAATTAATATAGATTGTTAATATGATAATTATGAAATTTGGAAAATTCATGGGTTGACCCCAGAAAAGAGGATAAAACTTGCCAGAATCTGAGAGGTATCAGATTCACCACTGTTTCTTTCCTAAAGCAAATTATATATAAATATATATTAATTTTTGTTAATCAGGTGGGAGATATATTAGTAATAAAAGAACTACAAGTGGAAAAGCAGGCTTTTAGCTTTAAGGAAAAACAAAATGGAAAAAGCCTAGGTTGACGGGAAACAGAACCCCTGAAGGTAGGATGCTGCCCAGGAAAAATCTGTTTACAAGATGATGTTAAATATGCATTATCAAAGCAGAGTAGAGGTTACTAATGCAGAAGGTAAGTTGTCATAGCTCAGGGGGAATCAAAGGATTCATGGTTGGGAGGGTTGGTAAAGTCAGCCAGTGATTTTCCGAGTATAAGAATTCTGGTCAGAAAATTTTTACTGTGCTTTCAGAAATTGGATTAGATAAATGTTAGGATTGACTTGTTTGATTTATATATAGGGAAAATTTTAAGAACCACCATAAATTTATATGTATAATAAATGGGCGAATCCTCATGATACATAGGAAAAATGGGAGGTAATTTTATCAATAATATAATATGTACATATAATTTTTTTAGCAAATCTCTCACCATATTATATTATCTTGTAAAGTCATGGCGAATCTTTCACTGAATTATACAATCTTGTAAGATCTTGGCAAATCTTTCACTGAATAATAAAACATTGTGAAGTCTTGGGGAATGTTTTGTTAAAGTATGAAACCATATATGATAATAGGAAAACATATTCGTTAAACTATAATATACTAATATACATGTTTGGAAAAAAGAAACATAATTTTCTCTTCCTATAAACAATGTTGCAAGTTTTAGTGGCCGTGTTTGTCAAGGTTCTTACTGTACACTCTTTCATATCCTTCTATTAGTTTTGATAATATTCCACAACAAAGTTCTTGTAGGTGTTGATCTTGACCACCAGTTCTGTCAAGGTAGAAGAGATTAATATTTTCTCTACCACTTTTGTCAAGCTATCAAATTTATTTCTTATTCCATAGGCTCCAACTATGAGATAAAAAAAAAAAACACATCAAATTTGTTTACCCCAACACGCAAACAAGTAGCAAGCCCAAACTATATAATATAAGAAATTAGTAGGTATCCCGAAGGCCTGAAGGGGATCTAATGGAAAGAAGTGACCATTGCTAGAAGCCTTCCAATTAATATATAAATATATAAATATATAAATGTATATTTATTATTGTTTTAATTTGAAATCTTCAACTAAATAATAAAATTTAATTACGTCTCTCCCAATCTAATTTTCTTATTAGCATAATTCACTACCTTCATAGGTCTTGCATTTTTTAACAACGTTGTAACATGTGGATTAATTTCCTTTTTGGTGCACATTCTCCGCTTTTTAGGACAATATGGTGCAGTGGCCCGAGCCCTACAGATCATTACGACAAACTAAGAATAACAGAGAAGAAGAAAGGTTGTACAAACCAACATATTTTTCAAACAACTAATCCAATATTAGTACCTTAACTTTTTCATGAAGATATCATATTGAGAACGTTTGAAAAATGGTGGGAAATCTAGGCAGTGGCTATCTCTCTTCTGTGAGGGTGATGCGGAAAGAGTGATAAGATTTCACTGTTTTGATTTTTTTGTTGTTGTTGTTAAAAAACCAATATTAATGGAGATATTGGTATTTTTTACTAAATTTTGTGAAGTGACTAAATGTAGCTTTAACCATTCATCTTAAGATGTTTTTTACAATATAATTTCCTATGTCTATTTAATATCTTCATTATCATAAAAACCAACCTATATCCATCTTAACTCCACATCTACCAGTCTTAGAGGGATGAAATCTATTTATCCCTCTAAGCACTTGGTAGACCCACAATAAGATGGATCTAAGATGATAGAATTTCCCCTTTAAATAGTAGATGCTCACATGAATACCATGGGTTATCATAAACATGGAGCTTAAAAACTACTATTAGTAATTTATAAAAAATAATAAAAATAATAATTGATTTTTCTTTTATTTTATTTTTTAATTTTAACGAGTTTAAAATGTTTAAGTGACATTAAATTACAAGATCCTTTTTTACTCTTAATCTACCAAGCCCCGAGAGGGATCAAATATTTTTTCACTCTATGTTAGTTTGCATATCACGATATTTGATCCCTCTCAGTGCTTAGTAGATCCAGAGTAAAGATGGATCTATGCTGGTTTAATTACCCCCTTTAAATAGGCTACATTCCACGTGAATACCATGGGCCAATACCATATGCCATATTTATTTTTATTAATACTAATATTAGGGTTAATAATGTTTTTTTGCATGGTATTAATAATAATTTGGCCCATGGTATTTGGCCCATAGGCTTCACCTAAATATAACACAATTTTTTAGTGTTCGTAAATATAAGGTGGCCTATGGAGTAAATATAAAAAACGTTTTATTTATTTATCATTCCTCTCGCTTATTTATATTTTTATTAATTTACCATACTTTTTTTTATAAATATGGTATTTGGCCCATAGGATTCAATTAAATAAAACCTCTTTCTTGAGCCTCCTTAAATAGAAAGAGGGTTATGGACTAAATATATAAAGAGGTTTTATTTATTTACCATACCTCCACTTTATTTATATTTTGATTTATTTACACGCTTGCGTGTTCATAAATATAAGGTGACATATGGAGTAAATATAAAAAAATGTTTTATTTATTTACCATACCTCTCATTTATTTATATTTTTATTAATTTACCATATCTCTTTTAGTATTTGGCCCATAGGATTCACTTAAATGAAACCTCATTTTTGAGCTTTCTTAAATAGAAAGAGGGTTTAGGACTAAATATTAAAAGAGGTTTTGTTTATTTACCATACCTTTGGAGTAAGTATAAAAAGAGCTTCTATTTATTTACATACCTCCACTGTATTTATATTTTTATTTATAACTATCATAAATACATTTTCTTGAAAATGAGGGCGAATGGAAGATTGTAACTCCTAATTTCAAGTGTTAAACTTACTTTTCTTACCCTCTCCCTTAAAATAAGGTGGGCTAACCTCCATACCTAATTTTTTTATAAAATAAATTTGAGGCAATTTGTAACAATGTACTACGATACAAAATATTCACCCAATAAAAATATAAAACCCCTTAATTTAGCCCAAGCGCGAAAATTTGCCCCTAAAATTTTCCATGGAAATAAAGATAACCTAAAAGATATTAGAAGTAGGAGATGAATCTTCTCTCCACCTTGTCACTACTTTGAAGAAGTTTGTTGCCACCAAAAATGTTAGCTTCTTGTACTAAAAGTAAAATAATCAGGGGAAAATAATCACAACTTTCATAATTTGTGCATACTTCTCCTCACATATTTTCCTTCTTTTCCTTCATTGTATCCTTCACTTTTTCCATCCACTTGAAATAGTTAGAAGACCTAATTGTTTTGAGGATTAATTTCTTTGATCTTTAAATATTCTCAAATATTCTTTATTAACACTAAATAAGGAGAGTTCTAAAGGATTTAAATTTTTAAAAATTAATTAACTTTTATAAAATGAATTGGTAGGTGCCCCCCACATTCCTCCCCCCACGCCCAAATATTCATAAACTTAATACCACCCTTTGTGACTCCTAACATGTAAATGTGAAAATTATAATGAACTCAAATAATAATATGATTTAAATAAAATTCCCCATAACTTATCAAACAATATGAAAAATACTCCTTGTACCTCCCATCATGTATATCAAGAAAAGAAAATGTATGTATCCTAAAAGCATCCATCACATATAACTTTGACATAAAAATCATTGCAAAAATCAACATATGGACAAACTATAACAACCATAACATCATTTCTTGTAACCCCTCAAAAATAGTATGTCATCAAGTGTAAATATATGTAAAAATATAATGCTTTCATAAAACATAATATGTGGAAAATCTATTGTAAATAGTGTTGTGGAATGCATCAAAACCAAAATATGTGTGTTAAAAGTGTATCATGAAACATTGTGAAAATATAAAACTTTATGAAGTTAGTAGAGTAAATCCATGCCTAATATATTTACTATCTTTTTTATTTCCCTTACTATCTTATTTTCCCCCAAGAATGTATTTCTAGAGACATGACATCAACACAGATTTCCTTCTTTTCACTTTTCCCTGCAACAAAAGTGCATGAATGGGGAAACTTGGCTTAAAATGAAGAAGGAGAAAGGGATATAGGGGGCATGAAGCTTAGCAACAACTATATGTGGAGGTGACTGCAATGGTTGCATCTGGTGCTTTGACATGGTCTATGAAGCAACAAAGGGTGCATGTCGAGAAGAGAGTGCATGAGGCACTGTATGATGAGATATCGAAGGCCAAAAAGCATGTCCTTAAGGTTGTGCAATGCGAATTGGGTCTCATCCATCATAGTTGGGTGGCTCTTGTGGATCTAAAGGTTATTATTGAGGTATCTCAAAAATATTGGTGTGCAAGATAGGCATGTTTTGATATGGTTGCGGGGTTGGTTGACGTGGTAGGACTCTTAAATAAAGGTGCCCTATTTGAGTTATATGTTTAAATTCTTCTCATTCAACATCCAAAATAATGGAAAACTAAATCCTCTTATTTCAGTTTTTCCACTACATAACAATCCCACGTCTACCATGTCCTCTTCTAATATTGTGCAACACACTGCTATGAAAATTCATATTGTATACATAACATCTAACTAAATCTATTTCAAATAAACTTTGTATTATGACTACACACATTAGCAAAGCATGTTAAGTCCTAGAATCATGTTTTTTTTTAAATGTTGGGTACATAATAAATTAGCACAACCACATTAATATATTAATGTGGTTGATATTGGTGAAGGCTTCATTTGTATCTATTATTAATAAATATATAACAATAAAATATAAGACAAAAAAAAACTATGTAATAAAATATTATTATTTATAATTATTATTTATAATATTATTATCATCATCAATTATTATTATTATTATTATTATTATTATTTAATATTAAATGTTATTATTATTATTTAAATTTAAATAATGTAATAAAATTAATAAATTAAATACAAATACAGTAAAATTAATAATAATTTATACTAGTAATATAATTAATAAGAATATAAGTCACATTAATAAATGTCGCTGCTGATATATGCCAATAGGCGTATGTCAATAAGATGCACAACCACATTAGTAGACATGGTTGGAAAACACCAATAAGATTTAATAATAATAATTATAATAAATAACTATTTTAATTAAAAGAAATATTTTTTTTTTTCTCGGTAAAAAAGTCTAAGTTCTATTATATTTACAGAAAAGAAATTTTACAGTCATGAAAACATGCCAGTCAGGGTCAGCGGTTGCACCCCGGACTTCTAAGGATGGAGAGCTCCCTCGCAGGGGCAGCATCAGCTGATAACCTATTACATTTTCCAAAATTGACCTCATCTTTCCAGAGAGGCCTAACTGACAAGAGCTAGAGCCACAGATACAAAATTGACACTTGACCGCCCACGCAGGGGCGTCTTACTAAAGTTAACTGAGGATAATGGCTATCAGACAGCCATATCTGAACCAACAAGGACTTTGCCGAATAGAGAGAAGACCGCAGACCCTTCAAAAAAGAACAGGACGAAGACAGAGATGTATGCTGCCGGATTACATAACTATTGATCAAAATTGAGTTACCCGATTTTGCTTCAGTTCTGGGATGGTGGTTGGGAAGCTGCCAGATGTGCCTCCGCCTCCTCACAAAGGCTTTTATCTTCCACAATGTGTGCCCATCCATGCCCTTCTTCAACGCCCTCCCACAGTGCCTTCCACGATTCCTCAGTGAAGCCGAGAGGAGCTGGCCCCAAAGATGGCGAGGGATGATGCAGAGGTTCCTTCCCTTTGTCGTCGACTGCCAGCATTGGTTGCGCCGCTGTTGCGTCCCTGTCCTCTTCGCTCTGTGGCAATGGTGGTGGCGCCACCAGGACTTCCTCCTCCTCTGGCAATTTAGTGAATAAGATTGAGATGTGGGCATTGATGCCCACATTCTCCTCCGAGCTGCCCAAGGTGAAAATGACAGAGCCGAAGGCCGGGAGCCCCTTCTCTCCCTCACTCGCTCGACCAACCTCCAAGAATTGTCTGCCCTGTAATGGTGTTGCCTTTGCCCTCCGATGGCAGTAGCAACAGCAGCAGTGATGATGCTGGTCCTCCGCCGGTCGTCGAGAGGATGACCCTCTACCTGACCCTCTCCTGCACGACTGTCTCTCTCGACGTCTTGCCATAGTGCTTCGTTCCTAGACCTTTGCCAATTGAAAATTGAAACCACAATGCCCAGAGGGGGAATTCGACGTCTGGACAACCTCAGGATCCCAGACCCCAGAAGGATTATACCGGCGCTCTCCCACAGAATACCTTCCTCTGCAGGAGTTGTAGAAGGTCTCCCCTGACCAGGCAGTGCCAGAATAACGGAATTTCCTCCTAATCGAATTCCTTTGATTCTGCAAAATTCCTTGCTCACTCTTGTTGTGAATTGGCCACCCGCCATCCTGCTTATGAATGCATATTCTGAGACCTCAGTTCGAGCCTGCCTTAATGGCTCTCTGCACCTCCTATCTGCCTCTGTACTCGGCATTGAATGCCTGTAGCTCCGTCCCTCCTTCTTTATTCCTTGGCGGCTCATGACTAACCCTTCTGTCGATGGCACGAGTCATCACATGCTATGCATGTGTCTCGTTCGCCTGAGACGTGCCTCCACCCGCATCCGGGATTAATTAAAATAAATATTATTATAAATAATAATAATAATTAATTTAATGTTAATTATGAAGCTAAATTATAATCATTAAATAGTATTATTAATTTAATTAATTTTTTTAATTACTCATTAATCACATATTATTATTAATAAATATTATTATTTTTATTTTAATTAAATTTGATTTCAAATTATTAAATTAGTAATAATAATAATAAATATAAATATAATTATAATAATAATTAATAAATAAATTTATATGATTATTATTTATTATATACAATAATATTCATATTCATATGCATGTTTAATATTTAATATAATATTATTAAAATTTTAATATCATTATAAATATTAAATAATTAATAATAATAAATTAATATTATAATATTTAATTCATTCAATTTTTTTAATTAGCTATATTAAATTAATTGGCTAACTTATATTAAAATGAATGAATAAATTAATATTAAATATTAATTTATTACTATTAATATTAATTAATTACTATTAATATTAAAGATGATTGACCATAGTTGATTTTCATATTGACCATGATTGATCATGGTTGACCATGTTTGAACATGGGTTATTTTCATACTGAGACAATTTGTCACAATTGACCATAGTTGACCATGATTATAAACCTAAGGGGTTTATATTAAACACTAGGATTAATATTATAAACCCTATGATTAATATTATACCCTAGGAATATGAACCCTTAGATTAATAAACCAAATGGATAATGTGACCATGATTGACCATGGTTAACCATGTTTAATATTATAAACCCAAGCGTTTAATACTAAAAATTCAATGGATTGTAAACCCAAGGGAATAATATTAAACCCAATGCATATAAACCCTAAGAAAAATATTATAGACCATAAAATAAAAATGGTTGACCCTAGTTGGCTTTGATATTGAGACATTATTTGTCACAATGTGATGTTGGAACGTGCTCGACTATGGTTGACCATGATTGATTTTCATATCAAGATAGTCATTGTCATAATCAAATGTTTGACCGTCCTTGGCCATGGTTGATTTTCAAATTGAGAGAATAGTTGTTACAAAAAGAAAGGATATATATTATAAACCCATGGGACATAAACACTAAGATAAATATTATAAACACTAAACCTTACGATAAGTATTATAAACCCAAGGAATTATAAACCCAAACGAATAATAGTAAACCCTACGATTAATATTAAACCATAAGAATATACACCCTAAGATTTATATTATAAACCTTTAGCTCAATATTAAATCATATCAATATAAACCATACGATTAATATTAGGAACCCTAGGATCAATATTAAAAACCCAAAGGATTAGTAAACCCATTGGATTAATATTGAAATCCCAAGGGATTGTAAACCCAAGGGAATAACATTAAAACCTAGAATTAATATTAAACCCTAGGAATATAAAACCTCAGATTAAACCCTATGGGAATAATAAACCTAAATGAATAATTTTAAAAGTCCAAGGAATTATGAAGCCAAGGAAATAATATTAAACCAAAGTGATTAATATTATAAACTCAAGGCATATAAAACATAAGATAAATATTATAAACCCTAAAATAAATATGGTTGACCATGGTTGATTTTCATATTGAGACAATCCTTGTCACGATCCGACATTGGACCATGGTTGACCGTGATTGGTTATGATATTGAGAAAATCTTTGATACAATGTCATGTTGGACCAACGTTGACCATCGTTGATTTTCATATTGAGACAATCTTTGACACAATGTGAAGTTGACCATGGTTGACCACGATTGACCATGGACAATCATGGTTGGAAATGGATGACCATGGTTGAGCATGATTGACCATTGTTGACCATGGTTGGTGTTATAAACCGAGGGGAATAATAAACCCCAAGGGATCAATACTATAAACCAAAGGGATTATAAACCTAAGGGAATAATATCAAACCCAAGGAAATAATATTATACCTAAGGCATTCATATAAACCCAAGGTATATAAACCATAATATAAATATTATAAATCCTAAAATAAACATGGTTGATGATGGTTGACAATGTTTATTTTCGTATTGAGAACATTTTTGTCACAATGCAACATTGAACCATGATTGACCATGGCTGACCACAACTGATTTTCATATCAAGACAAGCATTGTCACCATCAAATGTTGGACCATGGTTGACCATGGTTGGTTTTCATATTGAGACAATATTTGTCACAATGGGATATTGGACCATGGTTGGTTTTCATATTGAGACAATATTTGTCACAATGGGACATTGGACCATGGTTGACCATGATTGGTCATCGGTGACCATGAATGATTTTCATATTGAGACATCATTTCTCATAATGAGAGGTTAAACCATGGTTGACCATGTTCTATTTTTATATTGAGACAATCTTTGTCACAATGTGGCATTGGACCATGGTTGAGCATAATTGATCATGGTTGACCATGTTTGATCAATGTTAACAATCATTGTCCCTAGTTGACGATGGTTGACAATGGCTGAGCATGGTTGATTTTCTTATTGAGATAATCTTTGTCACAATGTGACATTGGATCATGGTTGACCATGGTTAACCATGAATATAAACCCAAGGGATTTATATTAAACACTATGATTAATATTATAAACCCTATGAATAATATTATAACCTATGAATATGAACCCTTAGATTAATAAACCAAAGGGATTGATATTATAAACCCAAGGGATTAATACTAAAATGCCAAGGGATTATAAACCCAAGGGAATAACATTAAACCCAAGAGATTAATATTATAAACCCAACATATATAAACCCTAAGATAATTACTATAACCCCTAAAATAAACATGGTTGACCATGGTTGATTTTCATATTGAGACAATCCTTGTCATAATGCAATGTTGCACCATGCTTGACCATGAATGATTTTCACATCAAGACAATTTTTTTCATAATGTGACGTTGGACCATGGTTGATTTTCATATTGAGACAATCTTTGTCACAATACGACGTTGGACCATGGTTAATCGTGTTTGATTTTTATATTGAGACAATATTTGTCATAATTCGACATTGGACCATAGCTGACCATGATTGATTTTATAGAATATTTTTTACCATGGTTGACAATGATTGATATTATAAACTCAAGTGAATAATAAAACAAAGGGATTAATACTAAAAATCCAAGAGATTATAAAACAAAGGGAATAATATAATCCCAAGCTATATAAACCTTAAGGAAAATATTATAAACACTAAAATAAAAACGGTTGACCAGAGTTGACCATGGTTGATTTTCATATTAAGACAATATTTTCCACAATGTGATGGTGGACCATGCTTGACCATGGTTGACCATGATATATTTTCATATCAAGGCAATAGTTTTCACAATCAAATGTTGGACCATGGTTGACCGTGGTTAACCATGGATGATTTTCATATTGAGGCAATATTTGTCACAATGTGACGTTAGACCATGCTTGATCATGGTTGTCACAATGTGATGTTGGACCATGGTTGGCCATTATTAATCGTGCTTTACCATGATTGGTTTTCATATTGAGACAAACTTTCTGACAATGCAACATTTGACCATGGTTGTCCAGGTTGAATGCGATTGATTTTCATATTAGTACAATATTTGTCACAATGTGGCATTGGAAAATGGTTCACCATAATTTCGATGGTTGACCATTTTTTACCAATGTTGACCATGGTTGACGATGGTTGAGCATGGTTGATTTTCATATTCAGACAATCTTTGTCATAATGTGATGCTGGACCATTGTTGACCATGATTATGAATTGAAGGGATTTATATTAATCCCCGGGATTAATATTATAAACCTTTGAATAATATTATACCCTAGGAATATGAACCCTTACAATAATAAACCTAAAGGATTAATGTTACAAGCCCAAGGGAATAATAAACCCAAGGAATTAATACTAAAATGATAAGAGATTATAAACCAAAGGGAATAATATTAGACCCAAGGGATTAATATTATAAACCCATGGTATATAAACCCTAAGATAAGTATTATAAACCCTAAAATAAACATGGTTCACCATGGTTGATTTTCATATTGAGATGATCTTCATCACAATGTGACATTGCACTATGGTTGATCATGCTTGACCATGATTGATTTTCATATCGAGACAATCTTTGTCACAATCTTACGTTAGACGATGGTTGACCATGGCTGAATTTCATGTTGAGACAGTCTTGGTCACAATGTGACGTTGGGCCATGGTTGACCATGATTGATTTTATAAATGCAAGGGATTAATATTATAAACTTAAGGTATATAAACCCTAAGATAAATATTATAAACCCATAATAAACAAGGTAGACCATGGTTGACCATGATTGATTTTACTATTGACACAATATTTGTTACAATGTGATCTTGGACCATAGTTTTCAATGATTAATTTTCATATTGAGACGGTCTTTATCAAAATGCGCCATTGGACCATGGTTGATTTTGATATTGTGGCAATGTTTTTCAGAATGTGATGTTGGACCATGGTTGGTTTCGATATTATATTCCAAGGGTTTGATATTATATACCAAGGGATTGATATTATAAACCCATGAGATTAATACTAAAATGCTAGGTGAATATAAACCATATGTAAAAGCATAACAAAAATCAAAATATGGACAGACTATAACAACCATCATATCTTTGCTTGTAATCCCTCAAAAGAAGTATGTCATCAAGTGTAAATATATCTAAAAATATAATGTTGTCATTAAACATATTATGTTGAAGATCTATTATAAAGAGTGTTGGGGAATGTATCAAAACCAAAATATGTGTTAAAACTATGTCATGAAACATGTTGAAAATATAAAACTTTATGAAGTTAGTATAGTAAATCCATGCCTCACATGAGAAAAGGATTCTCATGATTTGTAAGATATTTACTATCTCTTTTATTGCCCTTATTGTCTTCTTTTCCCCAAGAATGTATTTCTAGAGACATGTTGTCAACATAAATTTATTTCTTTTCACTTTTCTCTACAAGAAAAATGCGTGAATGGGAAGACTTTTGGCCTCAAATGAATAAAAAGCAAGGGCTATAGGGGGATGAAGCTTTGAAACAACCATGTGTGAGGTAACTGCAATGGTTGTACGTGAAGTTGTGTCATGACCTATGAAGCAACAAAGGGTGCATGTCGAGCATAGGGTGCACGAGGCACTGTATGATGACATATGGAAGGCCAATAAGGATTTCCTTAAGTTTGTGCAATGGGAATTGTGTCTCATCCATCATAGTGGGTTGGATCTCGTGGATCTAAAGGTTTTTATTGAAGTATCTCAAAAATATTGGCATGCAGGATATGCATATTTTGATATGGTTGCATGGTTGGTTGAGGTGGTAAGACTCTTAAATAAAGGTGCCTTATTTGAATTTTATGATTAAATTCTTCTCATTCAACATCCAAAAGAATGGAAAACTAAATCCTCTTATTTCAGTTTTTCCTCCGCATAATATTCCCACGCCTACCTTGTCCTCTTCCATTATTGTGTGATCCTCTACTGTGAAAACTCATATTGTATACATAAAATCTAACTAAATTTATTTCAAAAAACTTTGTATTATAAATGCACACATTAGGAAAGCATGTTAAGTCCTGGAATCATGTTTTTTTTTGTAAATGTCAAGTACATAATAAAACATGCATAGGTAAGCTGTGAAAAAAGGGGAAGGGGGAGTTGCTCGTGTATGTCACGAAAATTTATTGTTTTAGCCCATGGAATATCCTATCACGAAAAAAGACTTTTATGAGAATATGAGACCACAGAATTGGAATACTAGAATACATTGGTTCATATGTAATGTTCGAAATAATGCAACAACCTTTAAAATGACCACACGTCTCTTTTTCATATCGTATGTAGAAGTAAAATATAACTTGAATATCTTACAAGTCGTGCATTGACTCTACATGCAAAAATATAAACTAGATTGTAATGATATGAATTTTATTCATGACTTAGTTTTTCTGTTATGGCGAGGCAAGACTTGCAAAAATGGATATGCATATGTGTTGCGTGTCATGATAAGTTCTTCGCATACCTTTGCATGGCCATGAGACTACGTTTAATAATCGTCGATGTTTCATAATATACCATCAATTACCATACGACCGAGGTTAAATATTAGGGAGGCATGATTGCAAATTGGGAGGTGGAAAGTGATATGTATGATGGATGAGCACAATGTATTTCAGTAAATTTGTGTAAGAAGCCTTTTGATAAGGGGATTTTTTGGTCTTTTGAAAGGCGAAAAATCCAATGACACTAGGCCAAGCAGAATTATTGTCCAATAGTCAATTTATGCCATCGTTTATGAAGACATGGGATATATTTTTCCATGTCAGTAAATAATAATGACTTACAGTTGCTAACTGTATTATTCAAACTGAAACGAAATTTGGTGTGACTCGTTTTCATCACTGTATTCCAGAGAAAACCTAGATTAAGAGAGTATTTGGGTTGCTTAGATGCACATTGATCTTAGCCAAGGATTTATATGGAAAATTTGGATGAACAACACGACAAAAAGTAAAAACAAAGTTTTTTGCAAATGCGTAACAATCTCTTTTTTAACTTATCAAAATTAGGAAATCCTTAGTGAGTTTGAAATAGGTGATTTCAGGATATAACAATGATTTATGAGACTAAAGGAGGAGTCGGAGCATTATATGTGAACTGAGAACAAGGCCCTGCAAAAGTCGTTAACAAGAAGGACCATAACAATTTTAGAGGTTGAATATATGAAAGAAACTAGAGATAGATACTTTGAAATATACAAATATGAAGTAATATTTTTTCCTTCGTATAATATAGATACTAGTATTTCGAAAATAAACCAATATAATTATATTAATATATTAATGTGGTTAATATAGTGGAAAACTTCATTTGTATCTCTTATTGATAAATATAT